>JANHGO010004202.1:0-25484 GCA_024606505.1 Aquila spilogaster | reverse complement strand
CCCCCCCCCCCCCCCCCCCCCCCCCCCCCCCCCCCCCCCCCCCCCCCCCCCCCCCCCCCCCCCCCCCCAAGAAAAAGCCCAGTCCCTTGTTTCTAGATTTCTCTGTGAGAACTTGAGTAGGACTATGTCAGCTTTGCTACTGTGTCTTAGAAGTGTTGATTTTCCTAGCTTAGGAAAGTGTTCTGTAGAAGACAGGTACAGAGAAAAAAAAAAGACGAAAAACCAGTATGAGGGTGTGAAAAAGTAACTTTTTATTTAAAAACCAGTAACTTTTCTCAATGTCTGCGTTTTTTAAATCTGCTCTTTTACTCCTAAAATGAAGTCTCAGCAATTTTACTCTGGAGAAAAGAAGCAAAAATTAAGAAGAGGTCAGTCTTCCTCTGCTTTATAATGGGTTTTGAACTTGTTTCCATGTCCAAACGAGTACTAGTATTTCTTCAGAAATAGGGGAACTTATCAAGCCAGATCCTTCTGAAACAGTCCCTATGGTCTTCTGATCTCAGTCACCGGCTCCATGAGTCAAAACAAATGCCAGGCTTTCCTCCCAGACAAATTTGAAAAGCGTGAATAAATTAACTTCTAATATATAATCCAGCTAAACTGATACGAACATTTCTGCATGCCCATTGTTTGCCTTTTTTAAACCACATTATGCTCAGTGATTCTTACCCATACGTACTGCTCGGCAGCCTTTATTCGTGCTGAGGACCCAAGCCAGTAACCTGAAAGAAGTGAAAGGGAAACGCCTGCACCCGCAATAGAAAAATGCACCGTAAAGCCAGGACAGGCAGGGCTAGGGCAACCTCCCTGTCAAATCCACAGACTTCAGCTGCAGTGCCATGTTGGTCACCCTCCTACCTCCAACGAACCATTTCACCCCCTGCTCCTCTAGCCATCATTTCTTCAGTCGCTTGCACTGTAAACTTTGACAGCATTGGCTTATTCAACAGCGTTTCAACCTCAGAACTGCTGCGCGTCCAGCACAAGGAGCATCAAAACCTGTGCGCATCCTGCCCAAGGGCCTGGAGCATCGGGTCCTACTGACCTAACAGCAACAGTATTTCAAGGAAAGAAACCCTCTATAGTCTTCTCCAGCACGCAGCTACCTGTAACTGGAAGAGGTCCAGGTCAAAACATAGACAAGTTTGATGCCTGCTTTGTTTCTGAAGACATTCCCTTACTGTCCCAGAGTATTTGTGTCCACAGACAAACACCATAAGGGTATAGGAGAATAAAAACAAAGAATGTGCCACAGCTGAAGTTGATTTGGTATTTCTACTGTATGGCACTGGTAAGTCAAGGAATATTTGGATAAACCTGAAATAACAGTAAGTTTTGCATGTCCAAAGTTCTCCTGGCCTTTATCTACCCAGCGACCCCAAAACCCCATAAAAACCCTTTAAAAATTACTAACACTGCTGGTGGTAACTTGCTAGAAAAAGAGCATGGGTATATTGCAACAACACTTGTGCCTCCAAAAATTCTGCTGCAAACTCCAGGCCGGATTTCACTGCAAACTCAGTAATGATGTGCTGGCTCTTTTATACAATCTCTACAGGTCTGAACGTGAAAGTACTGCATTTACCAGCAGCAAACGTTTACAGGATTAGCTGATCTTTTCAACTCCAACTACTGCATCTGACCTGTGTGACTCATCTTCCAGCCCTGAGTATTTCAGATAAGAGACAGACTTCAGAATTAGCCACTCTCACGCCACAGGTTAGAGTTGCCTGTGCTAAAAATAATACCATATAGAAGGAACACTGTAATTTTAGAGTTCTTCTACTGTACCAAAACAGTCAAAGGAGGAAACTTAATAAACGAATGTGAAAATGCTTTTGTATTTATATTCAGCCTGTCACCCAGCTTACCTTACAAACAAGGGCATCTCCAGGGTATTTTTAAGACAGCACCCCATTTAAGAGCTATGAAGCAGTACATTACCACATTGACCATTTGCACTGGTGTTTAAACATTTCAACTAGGTCAAGACACTGCTGAGTTAGATCCATCTACAAAGATGCTGTAGTCATGTTTCAGGTCCTGCTTGTTTATTTATAGCAAAGATAAGAGCTGGAACTAGCTTTGCCGTTGGAGAAAAGACGCTCAAATTATTCTGACCGGCTTGCTGTGATTTCATGCTTTCGTCAACAACGATCAATAAACTCACAATCCTGGAGCTATTTAATCTACTTTTATTAGTCATTGTCACTGTACTCTTGCATTTCAGAGTAATCTTTTTGTTTGGCTTGTATGGACTAAATGTACCCCTGAGTAAACACACAACAGCCCCTTTGTGAACCTTCCTTTCTAAAGGTATACAGAATTTCTTCTGAAGGAAGACAGAATTTGTCTACCTCTCATAGCAGCCCAGAAGAATGCTACCTCCCCAAAATGACAGTGTTATTTCTTACACACTTGTTAAAGCTTCATGGAATAGGAATGGATTGTTAAAGGCACAGGCTAGAACACTGGAAATATTTAAGTTTTCTGAGCACACGTTCAAAGCTATCTATGTGATTGCCTAAATTTTCAGCTGAAGTGAGCCTTTGTTGCTTGAATACATTATTCAGGGAGTCCATTGAAATGCACAGCAAGTCTCAGGGGCTGTTTGTCCCGGAACAGCAACTGCAAGACCATCCATGTGAGACAGACAATTAAGAGCATTTGGGAAAAGAGGGATTTAAGGTTTGAAGCCGCTCTGGCAGGGTCTCGGCACACTGGCAGAAGGTGCGACTCGCAGCACAGACCCCAGCTGGAACTTTTCATGGACCCTCCTTCTCCACCTGCGAGTAATCTGTTGCCATTTCATTTGAGGTCATCCTCGCTAAAGCCTCCAGTCCCTGCAGACTAAACCCCAGCCTGGCCTCATTCTCCCCACACTGTGACCAGTCAGCAGGCTTCTCTTGAAGAAAATCAATCAGGCTGCCTGATAGCCACAGACACACCATGAAGAAACATGCTGTGAGGTGCTAATTGCAAGGACAGCTGTCCTTCCTTACCGACCCCATGTCAAGACAGCCAACACCAATGTCACCACTGTTCATTACAACGGTCAAGAAAACTGCACACACCGCTCCGTGTCTGCTGAGGCTGCGTACAGACCAACTGCAGGTGGTGAAACCCTGACCCTCCACGTCAGCGATGACATCAAATAACTTACATGGACTGAGACCCCACCCTTCTTTCTCTTTTTTTTTTTTTTTTTTTTTAATTTTTCCACTGTACTTTCACTTCTTCACGCCAGACTTTTCATCCACACCTTACAAGTTTTTTGTTATTTGACAGTTTATTGGCAGGCTGGGCACCTAAGTCCATTTCTATACTTAAAAGAAGTAAATCATGATGTAGGATGGTTCCTCTAACACGATTTCTTCAGATAATGGTGGTTAGTATCAAGCATTTATTCCTGAAAGACAGGAAGTTTCATCAGGGGATAGAAAATTAGGATGAAAATGCTCGAGAGAACCTGTTTAAGATGAATTTCATCTTGCATGGCCAAAGTCTGACACAGCTGGAAAACCTTTTCTTGTAACAATCCGTGCAAGAACCTAATCCTGGGTCCTTCTAATACCTAGTGTAGTGTTGCTACAAGGAATCTCTCACTTGAATACGTGAAACCCTCCATGTAGCTAGTTCTCACTGAAATGCTGACACCGTATCACTTCAGCAGTACATCCTGAAATAGTATTGCGGATAACTTTGATCCACGTTATCCCAACTCTCCTTGCATTCCCTGGTGACACGAAACTGAGCAACATTTTTCAGACTGCAGCTCCGTATTGGGGGGGAGAGAGGATATAGGGATACTGCCTCCTCTTCTAATTAATTGCAGATAAGTAGAAAGGAGGAGGAGGAAGAACCTCACTGCCAGCCACAAGAGCTCGCGATGCACGGGTGGAGGGAGCTAACATCGCACTCCACAGAGGGACAAGAGACATCAACTTGTGGAGCACAAGGAGAGCAGAAGAGGACTCTAAATCCAAATCTCACTTTATTCTCTGCTTCAGTCCTGGGCACCCACCTGCTGCTTCTCTAGATCTGGTCACACCCTATTCCTTTAGGACTGCATGCCTGAATGCCATTTACGTCTTAAGACTCTTCTATTTTGGGGCATTGCTTTAAAGAGAATACTAAAAATTCTCCAATATTTCAGGAGTCAGTTTAGTGATTTGTGGGCTAACCTGTGCTCCTCAGCTATGTGACGCCTACTGAAATGTTGTGTCCAATTTTGGAGCACGATAATAAAGACCGCTACACTGGAAACTATTTAGTTAAGAGCCATGAGGATAAAGATATGAGTTTAAAAAAAGCAGTAAAGGACTTCAATAAAAGCCTTGAGGAGCTCATCAATGAGAAAGCTGACAGGCCTTGATAGTAATCTGTCAGTAACTATACCAAGAGCATACGTTCAACAACAATTTCTAATATACAGCAGATAAAGACATAAAAAGCACGAAAATCAAAGCAAGACATATCCAAACCAGAAGGCACACCTTTTTCTCACCGCGTGTATTCATGGGAAGAGCTTACCCAATGTGGTGGGACTGTCTAAAGCCACCAGACACTTCAAAGAAAACACGGGATGTCCTCCTCCTTCCAGTAGGCATTAATGGTTTCCTTACAGTTTGCAACGCAGCAGGTTAGACTAAAAGACCTAACCGGTCCCCCTTCAGCACTCCAGTTGTGGAAAAAATATGACTCTTATTTATTTGAAACCTTTGGTACTGGGACTCCCAAAGACTGACTCCGCACGAGACAGAAGAACGAGAGCCACAGCTGCTGGCCTGCAGCGCACGGTGCAATGCAGAACCGCGCTTCCCACATGCAAGCTTTGCCTTGGCAGGAAGAAAGTTCATTACTTATGCAAGTATTTGACGGTCCAGCAAGGGAAGTTTGGCTGAGATTTTACTGTGGCTGACTGTCTGTGAAGACACAGACTGCAATGCTACGGACTAGCTTAGATTAAGTCATTACAAAGCCTTCGCACATTCACCACGAATTAAGAAAAAACTCCTCCACGTTATCGGCTCCAATCGTTAAAAACGGGAAAAGCCCTGCAACAATCATGAATCACACCTCCGCAAACTATAAGGTTTAAAATAATAAAAAAGTTTAAGTTGTCTTTAATTGATTTAAGTTTGGAGCGTATGTGTTTGTTGTATGGCCATAAGGGCCAGCAACTTCCTAGCTAAAAGTCAAAATCGGATTCAAGTAACTTTAAAAAGTTAGCACTTGATCGCACCCCTTTTTCAATACTGAGGCCATGAGCAGTTTCTCCTTCTCCAATGCATTTTGCCCCTGCATGCGGTTCATTCCCTCAGTAGCCCACAAAAGATGCCTACAGATCACAAGGCTGACGTAACGCACAACTTGCTGCTTGGTGCTTTCTCAAGCAAGGAAACGTTCCGGTGCAATTCCTACGCCGAAAAAAAGATATGGTTTTATAAAATTATCTCCTAAGGAGCCCTTTTCTCCTCTCCTTCCTGTATCGAGCCTTTTGTTTGAAAGCCCTAATGGGAAATCAGCCAGGCTTAAATCACAGCCAATATCTGATATGTGTAAATGAAGAACGCCACAAAATATTCAGCCGAACAGCTTTGGGTTGCTAGGACACCGGAGGTCGGGCAGCACTGAAAGGGCAGATTATTCCCATCCCGGCGCAGGCACAGGGCTCCATTCACAGCCCTCCCGGAGCACCCCTGCCGCCTGGCTCCTCCGGGACCCCGCGCCGATCCCTGCCGGAGCAGCCGGCACGCGGGCCCCTCCGCACCAAAAACGTCCCGTCGGGCTGCACGTGGTCCTTGCTGTTTTTACCGAGGGCTCGCTTCAACCTGGGGGAGCCCAGGACACCGGGGGGGCTGCCCGAGAGCTATGCTGCAGCAGACTTGCAGTGGCTGGTCTGGAGATCTGCTTTAAGTTTTAAAAGTGCGAGGAAACCTGTAACACTGCGGTTAAGATACTTTTTAAGTCTAGAGAGGGGAAATTCAAGTTTACAGAAAGTGATGGGGATCCCCGTGATCAGCACGGACATCTACCTGGCTGACAGCAAGAGTTGCGTGATGGCCCAGATAAATGACCCTGCTCAATCCCATGTAATCAGTATGTGAGTTACTCCTACATCTTGTATCTCAGCACGTCTCAGACAGCATCAGTCTAACTTTGGCATTTTTCTTAGAATTTGGTCCTTCGAGCTGCTGCTCTTGCATCCCTACACATTTTTACATTATAAATTCAGGACCTGCCTTGCAGATCTAGACAAGGGGGTATCGAGAGTACTGAAATGTGTATGTGTGTGTGTTTGCAGAGAAGGGACAGAAAATGAAGGTGGTTGGTTGTTCTTGTGTACATTCATTTCACAGAAAAAGGCAACAAATATGTTCTCCTTGGACTGCTTCGTTGTAATACAAAAGTCCCGTCCCATCCCATCCCATCCCCCCATTAAGAGCTGGAAAGTCTCCTACTGGAGTTCTTTGATGTTTCTGAGAACCACATCAAAATCAAATTAGGTATTTCTGATAATTCTGGAATTTCCATCCTAAACCAAACAAAAAGTCCCTTTACTGATTTCTTCATGTATTATATAAACACAAGATGGAGGAGCTCTGCAGATCACAGCTATCTGTGCTGCCACAGAGACCACGCTAAAGGCACAGGTGAGTCAACATCTTCTTGGCTAGAACAGCAGGTAGCTCCTGTGCTTCCTGCAAGCACTGCTAATTACCGCATTTGGTAGAGCAAAAAACCCCATTGTCATCTCATTGCTACGGATTATATATTGGCAATCGTTAACACTTGCAATGAAAGTCACCATATATTTTTCCCTCACAAAAAAATTTCACAAACTACTTCTTTGTTCCAATTCCTATACATGCGTGAAATGAGAGTTAGCTATAGAGTAAATAAACTTTGCTTTATTAGCATGGTGCAGAGTTACCTACAATGGATGGCAAGAAACCTCCCTTAACCCCAATATGGTTATCAAACTATTAACTGATCTAACTACACACACACACACACACACACAGAGAATGAATTATTATAGATGGTAAAATTACAGCAGGACCTAACTAATTTAACATTCAACCACCTTCTGAGTGATTTAATTGCAATGCCACTGTTCCTCTCCACAAAGCCTGCAGAATTTACAGGCAGGAACACTGGTCAATGGCACTTTGTTTCACTAAGGCTACTTCCATCTTTTCTTAGTTACATGAAGCACACGCTTAGTTGACTCTATCCATTTTTAAAATGATCCTGTGGAGAAAAGTTCTGCCTTTACTTATGGTTTTACAATCTGCTGCGTTACATTTAAATAAGAATATGGCTCTTTCTGCCCCAGAAGTGGATTTTTTCCATCCCTCTTCCATATTTTCTGATCGTGTTGAAAAGGCACTGTTGAGACTCCACGACCGGTTAGATGCACTTTCACCGCTGACATACCAGCGCTATGTTCTCCTGGGACTGGCCAGCAGCACGGACTCCACACCACTGGAGCAACGGATGGAGCGAGTCTTCTCTTTTCCTCTGCACAGATGCCTTGCAACTTCAGGCTGGGTATGCAACTTTTAGGGAGCTGCACATATGCCTTAGTCCTCTTCAAAGCTGTGTGACGAGAGACATCGTAGCTCCAGGTACTCTGTTATGTGCTCGCCAAAGCAGCATAAAACCAGTAATAGCTTAAGCAAAGCATTTAGACATGTGCTTAGAGCTCATTGAGGCCAATGAGATGTACACGCCCTTTGTGAACCGGGCTGATTTGAGACGCGCTATGTTGTGCACGCCAGCGGTCACAGGGAAATGGCAATTTTGGATGGCTGAACAGCCATTTCTCCCCTGAGAAATTCCTAGGCTGGCTTAAATATACAACAAAACATAACTCTTAATGTTTGAGTCAGAAAGAGACACTGAAGATAGAATCAGCTTTCCTAAATGTGACTTTGTTTGCTATGCCAATTGTTTGCTTAGATGAAAAACTTCTGTGCAGCTAATTTAAGTGCTAAACCACTTTTAACAAAAATCATCATTTCTCCCTTTGAAAGACTACTTAATTAATGAGGCTGGACACTATTTCTTTTTGGCTAATATGCACAAATGGTGTGGCTGGCAAGCTGCATATGGACATACTTGTCCTTTTCATGCTGAATCTGGGGCAGCCATTCATTCGAGAAAGCCAGTATCACAGAGGATTTGGCGTTTATCTGGCTTTCTGAAAGTGGATGTCTTCTCTCAACCCACCTACTTTATCTCTGCTTGACTATTAAAAGTTTTGAAACCCCCAAAAACCCCTACTTGCCACATACTTAATGTTTAAGGTTTCTAGATCTACAGAGAGTAAGTTTCAAAAATGCCACGATAGATCTCATCATGCAAATGGTGGAAATATAATATAGCACTATGAGTTTGGTGACAAACTTTTGTTTTCCACACTAAACATTATGCAGTGCTCCCAGATGTGCGTGACAACCCAAGGTGGCAGCCAAAACAAAAAACTTCCCAGTGTCCCGAACGATTTACATGGTCCAACGGGCTTCTTGGCTCACCAGCAACTTCACAGACCTGAACAGAGCGTACGCTTACCCTGTGCTTGGGACTGAAAAACAAAACTAATACTGCCCACAGAGCCTGAGGAGTTGTGGTGCTACCACCTTCCCAGCAAGGCTCCCGTGAGCAGCACCAGCTGCCCAGCTCCCTGTTGCCTGAACAGGGAACACACATCAGGAACGTGGAAGAGACAAACCAACAACAGCAACCTCAAACCTCATCACGCATCAGCCAAAAACTTGCTGTAGTTTAGGCCGACTGCCATCACACAGCTACGACTCGGCTGATGTCCTGAAACACGGACTTTACAGCTACTGCATGCCACTTCATACAACTGAAACCACAACCTCACTTCTGTAATTCTAATGACAGTGTTAGGAATGGACCTGCCTTTCTCCTTAGGCTTATAAACTGCCTAAAACCACCAGAAGCTGTAAATTCTAAGTTTAAGTTAAATAACAAAGATAAGATGCTTTGATGCGCTTTCAGTAAGCATTTCATATTTAAAGTTTCATCTTATGAGGGTACAGCAGATGTTCTGAAGTGTACTTAGTTAGTCCTTACAAATTCATCACAGTGAGGTTCTCCCCCATGAAGTCTTTGCTTCTTTGCCACATCCTGTGACTAAATTAAGAAAAGCCACACATATATATACACACACACACACAAACTGATAGATACCGTTAAAGAGATAAAAGTTTAGCAACTGACCCAAGTCTACTCTCAAACAACATTACCTTCTGCTCTTGACATGGATTTTGTGTTCTGAGGGTACCTCTGACAAAGATCTGTACATAGTTGGGACAGTACTATAACTTCCAGATAATTCCCATCAGTAATCTAGCTGTATTGGAAAAAAAATCACTGTTGTTATGCTTCCATTTATGTTACAGGTTGTAAATACATTTTTTTGAATAAGCCAACAAATAAGAGACAAAACAAATCTTATCTTTTTTTGAAACTAAGCAGTTTAGCAAAAGAAATACTGAATACCTATCGTTGATGTTCCATACAACAAAAATACCTTCATTTTGACCTAGCACCACTGTTACCACTTGGAGTTTAAAAGGACACATCCTAACATCAGTGAGAGAAGAACAACTACAAGTTATGAGAACCCCCTTTCCCAGTCCCATAGGCACTTTATCAGATCATATCTCCTCCATCTAGATTTGCAAGGCAAATCTAGGGTTGCTCTTCTTGAGACCAGAATAAAACTCCCATAGACTTCAGTGATGCAGGATCAAACCCATTCCCTTCGTAACAGGTTCTCTCAAGCAATTCTACCCTAATTTTCTACCCTGTGGCTGAATACTAATGTTTGCAGAGGCAAGCTCTTTAAGTGGGAAAGCAAGGAGCAGAATGTAGATCCCAGAAGCAAAGGCAATCAGCGGTGAACAGAGTTATTTTAACTGCTGGGCTGGGGGGTTTATTTCATCAGGGGCGGAAGGGGTGAGCTGACACACCAAACAAAGTCAAAATATACTGCTGCTATGGTATCCTTTCCATTACTACTGCAATTATTTTTTTTTTCCCCAGCCATATTCCATTTCCTGTATTTCTATGGTGAAAAAATTAGCCTCAAATGTGCCCCATCGAGTTTCTCCAGTAAAACTACAAAATTAATTTAGACTTCTGGGTGCTGCAGATAAGTCACTGGACTCCCCCCACCCCAAGCACACTCGTCCCCGGTGTCATTTTCTTATAACATAATCAAAGCAAAACTACAGCCATACCTTATGCCTTAATAAGTTACAGGAATACTACAGTCCTAAACTTTACATAGCTGGTTTTCCTGAATCTACGCCATAGACTGCCAAACAACAGAAAAGACCTTTCTCCAGAAAGCAGCCCATCACTAAAACACAGGTCTTCCCCTCTCTGCACACACAGCTCTACTTCTGCTGACTTTTTCCCTGCTCTGTGAACAATCACCCCTTTAACTTTCAAACAGAGTGTGATTTATTAAAGCAGACTGCTTGGCAGCAAAGCTCTCCTGGCTTTCGAAAATATGATTAGCCCAGTAAATTTAGTCGTTTTTTCATAAACTTGATTCTGCGTGCATTTACCCTCTTTAAAAGAAAATACAAGCCCAGAAACATTTCTAGCACAGCTTGCTCAGCCAAACTCCAGGCAGTTTCTTTTCTTTTTCTACAAGTCCACTGCAGCTCCAAGTATGCAAGATTAAAATTATTTTAAAAACTGCATGAATTAAGCCCCTTACCTTTTAAGGCTTTTTCACCCTTCAGCGTTCGCCCATTGTGAAAAACTGAATCTTTAGCAGTTGCAGCTATGCACAGACACACACAGAACGGGGCTTTCTTCAGCTCACTGGTATTTCAAGTCTTTCATGTGATATCTTTGGCTGTACTTGCTTAATTCATTCCTGCTGCTACTCAAAGGAAGTCAAGCCTAGCGAGGGCTGGCTCTACAGCAATCGCTGTAGATCTTCCTGACTAACAGGACACGAGGGCTAATCTCACCATATAGGCATCAAGAATGTAAATATATTTCGCAGCCAACAAATTCCTAAACCTTAAGAGATAAAATGCACAAAATGCCCTAAGACACAGTTTAGCAAGGGAGTTACGAACATAAAAGTTTTTGCTAGAGAACAATACTCTGTACCCCAGCGATGCTTTTGGAGCTCTAAGGATGTCTATTTATCATGGAGTGTGCATATTCCCTTGGACTAGTTACCATGAGAACACAGCAAACAGGATTTGAATGTAAATTGCCATCTAGAGATGTGGGGGGATTTTTTTTGTTGTAGTTAAAAAAGAAAACTTCCAAAGCTTGATGAAGTACACACTTTTTCTGTGCATACATTTGCATGACAATGCTTGCAATTCAAATACTTGGTAGAGTGCACAAGGAAGAAAAGCCAAGTTCTTTGCTCGGTATTTAAAGAAAGCAAATATTTCAGACTTGGGATCAGTAGTTGCAGCTCCATGAATGCCCATCCATGTCACACAATCACATAAGAAGGAATTCATAAAACGCAAAAAATCCATCAGGTGGCACAAAATGCAGAATTATTGCAGTGCTTGAAGTCAGCTGGAGGTAGTAAGACCCTCTGCTGCTCACAGATCAGTTGCTGCAGCAGTCAAAATTCTTCTCATTTCTTAATATTACACTGAATTACACAGTAAGTATTGCACTTTAAAAATACCCCACCCCTAGGCATTTTATTTTTCCCCAGAATTGTCCTGGTACTTTGCCGTTCAGGCCACCTCCTCCCAAGTCCCTCCTGAAGCAACGTACGCTCCCCATGCGTCCCCCCACCCTGCTCACAAGAGCGCACCGCCACGGTTACCATCCGAGATGCAAAAATGACTCCTACCACTTGTGGACAGAGTCTTACCAAATGGTCTTTCTGGGAAACTTGGCAACTGTGCACGTACGTGCTGCAAAACATGCAAAAATCTGTTTGCCTGCACTGCTTGGAGTTTGATGCAATCTTTACAGCACAGCATCTGCTCCCTCCCTGGCAGCACCCCATCTCCGTTCTATCCCCCAGCCTTAAACACGTCAATTTTAAACTCCTTATACCACGGTCACTGAAAGACAAACCCTAATACACTTAGCGAAGGGATGCCTAGTCAGCCCTGCTTAGTAAACAACAAACCTTGATGAAGAAGGAGGACATGCCTGTCTGGGTGATTGCCTGGAGAGTGGAATGACCTAGTTCAGCCCAGCAAGCCGCGACGCTCTGAGATGGGGACAAAAGGACAACCCAGTAGCTGCCGGGCAGCATAACCGACACGCTGCGCTGCAGGAGCGATGGGAGCGATCTTTCGGAGGCGACACAGAAGACAGGCGCTGCCTGAGCAGCACAAAACTCCTTGCAGGAATCGTCTTGTTCTTTCAGCCGGGGATTCAGCTTCACACGTAACATTACTGCCGGCACTTTGCGAGCAGGAGCGATTGCCTCCCTCACACCCACTCTCCTTATCGCTTTTACCTAAGGAGTCTTCTAGCGCCTGACCTAATTACTCAAGCGATGTGCCAGAAAATGATGCAGCTGGGACATACTCCACAAGTCTTGATTTGAAGCTATGTAATTCTCCAAAACCCAAGGCGACAATATCCAGGTAGCTGAATTAAGCGGCGTTGGCCGGGCACGACGCCACACCTTACGACTGCGCCTTCCTGATTACAAACAATAAAGCCTTATGAACTAGTTAAAGGGCTAAGGATAAATAGTTTGTATTTGGCCCCACGCACTTGTTGGCCTGCGAGATCGGGCCAACATGCTATGGTTTGGGGAAATGGTTGCCCTCCTCCCAAAAGATGAGCCTGAAGAGCAGCTCCCGGAGCCTGACCCACGCTGCCCCAGCAAGCCCGATCTGTGCTCAGAGCCTGTGGCTCTGCTTCCTCCAGAAGCAATGACAGCAGTAATTGGCAGCCAGGAAGCCTTCTTAAAACAAGTATTTATTGAGAACAACTGAGATGAAAGAGAGATTTTTAAAACAGGCAATGAGGATCTCTAATACATGCGCTGCTTATACAGCTGTAAACGAACACTACTAGACCTTAACTTTCTACAGATAGCACTGCACACACCCAGCAGCTGTACCTGGGCCATATAATCTGTTCCCTTTACCTTCGAAGTATGACAGAGTAGCTATCAATGTGATGATCAGGCTTTCTATTCCCTTTTTCTTCTGGATAGCAAGACAAATTTACCCTGTGATCTGCTAGCTCCCAGTACCAGAGAACACTGCAGCTTCGCTGCAGGAGGGCTGCCCCAGGGCTCTGCAACTAAGTGAGTAAACCATAAAGATGCGTCCATTTAGGGCCTAACACTTTCTAGCTTTCAACTGCTGGGCTCAGCATCTTTAAAAACCCACAAAGGCATCTACTCCCCAGTAAGGAGACCCAGAGTCTGCTGAGTGACCGAGGTTGGTGTATAAAGCACGTGCTTGGTATACAACTGCAGTAGGTTGTGCACAGAAGTTTGAAGCTGGACCAGTTCATTAAGGATAACTTTTTAAAATAAAGACTTTTAAAAGTGAAGTTTTATCCAGATGCTTAGCAATCCTGTGCTGAAGGTATAGTAGAACGTCCTTGAAGCTCAGAGTCTCCCTCCCTGCATCTTTCAAGGTTTTACGTCAGTGCTGTTCTCAACACAGCGGCATTAGACTTGCACTGTCCTTATCCGTATTTCTACAAAAAATATCTCTCTACAAGGCAAACTCAGTAATTCATACAGTCAAGTCTCAATATGACAATATTGCAGTTCCAGTATCTCTACAAGGCAAACTCAGTAATTCATACAGTCAAGTCTCAATATGACAATATTGCAATTCCAGCTTGACAACCAGTTCACGTACTGCGTTCACTCCATTTGTACCTGCTCCACACCCTGCATACAATCATCCTCGCAGATGGGGCCAAGCTGTTCTCTCATTGTTCCTTTGTACCGCATTCCTGAGCTGTACTCCTAACTGGTGTTTAGGTTGGTATCACGCTATACTTATGTTTCTAATGATTCAGAGCTATTTTAAGAGCACAAGTTTAATTCAGACGCCAAGCAAAATAGGTTTGCATCTTATTTCAAATTAGGGGACACACTGCTTGCTATTCCAGGCCATCTCATGGCTATTAATGACCTACGCCTCAAAGTACACTGCAGGTGCCAATAGCCATACCTTGATCCCTTTAAATGGCTCTGTCCCCAGAAGCGATGTTAGCAATCTTATTGCCTTGATAGTAATTTTCCCAGAATGAATATGGAGCATGACAGGACTCCTAAGCAGCAGTAAGCCTCACATAATTTATTACAGACCTTTTTCTACCCGTCTTGCTTTGAATTGCAGTTATTAGTAGTTTCACTTTTTCTGTTGCTCCCTGTAACCCCTACCCTGCAGTAGGTTTACGATACAGGTTTAATTTTGTCTCATTTCTTCACCTTACCTAATTAAATTTTAAGATTAAAAAAAATTAATATGAAAAAACCTGCAGAGAAACAGAATTGCCCCCTTCAGACCTCACAAGCTTCAGAGAAGGCAGCTTTTATCTTGCCAGTGGCAAGACCATCACTGCAACAGAGGAAGGAGACAGACAATAAATGAGCATACAGGGAGGCGAGTAGCAACCCTGCAATCCTGTTCAAGTGGCACACAACAACACAGGTTTCCTTAATTAAAAAAAAAAAAAAAAGAAGTTAAATTCTTGTCTACATCAAATATTTCATGCCAACTCTAATGAAGCCAGGATTTTGCCTATCAGGACCAAACTGGTCTCAGATCTGTAACCAAAGAGAAGTGGATGCACCTATCTACGTGCATGAGAGAACAGCTGCATCTGAACCTGTTGAAGTCTCAAGAACAGGGAATTACAGAAGCAAGCTGTAATAATTGAGGTTTTAAGGGACCAGCATAGATGAGGCTATGCAGATGCTGGAGGTGGGGGCCACTCGCAATGATTATGCCAATATTAAGCCAATATATTTTCTGAAGAAAAATCCTAAATGAAGAAGGGAACTTGAGAAGGCACTTGAGCCAAGAGCTGCCTGAGGCTGGCTCCTTCTGGCCAACAGGAAAATTTTTGCCTCTGAAACAGCCTGCATAGGAAGTTCAGATCTTAAATTTACCCTGAACTGTCTCCTGAGTGGCACCAAGGCTTAGCAACTTTATTAATAGCAGCAAGCTGGAAGAAACATTCAGCTGATGGCTGTAGCGATGGTTGTAGCTTGTTTTAAAAAGACAGTCTTTTTTTTGGGGGGGGAGAGAGGATTGGGGTTGTGGTGCTGATGTTGGTTGTTTTTTTTTAATTTCAGATGCACAAAAAAGGATAGATGGAGACCAGAAAAGGCAAGGCTGCAGGGAGGAATCATTATTGAATAGAACAGGAGGCAGGAAAAGAAACATGAGACCAAGAAACAGAGAAAGATGTGTCAAAGTTCAAAAGGATGAAATGATATGTAGTTCTGCAAGCTGCATTGAAGATAAGGGGAGTTTAGCAGAAAGACCCTTCATTAGCAGAAAATATTCATTAAGCATACCAAGTGGAAAAGTTTCCACGTTATGGCTAGCTCAGAACAGACTAGAAGCTCTGAAAACAGATACACTGATTGTTCGGGGGTCTCCCAAAGATTAATGGGTCCTCTGTTCTTCCGTCTGAAGCCTGCTCTCCAAAATGTCTTGTGACAAAAGGTCATGTACTCTGTGCACTCCCTTTAGGAAATTGCACTAATGAGTGTAGATCCTGCTTTGATATGTAAATATTCAGTGGTTTACTGCATATGCTGAATTGGTTTTGCTTGCCACTGTAAAATATTTTTAAAATAAAACTTTTGATCAATTAAAAAAAAATCAAATAATTACTGTAAATTATCACATCTCTTATCCAATATAAATATACTTTAATGTCTTGAAAAGCAGAGGAAGTAGTCTGCTGCACGTTCTGCTTTTCAAAGGCTTGCATTTGTCTTCCATCTGCTCAACCTCATTCACCTACAGAATTCAAACATAATTCCAGAGTAAAACAGCTCTCGAGCACCTCCAGAGTTAGAGGATGCTCGCCGATAGGTGTATCACCTATTCGTACCCAACCCAGACAGCAATGGCCAGCTTGAGAGGCTTTGCTCCTGATACCACAACTTCAGTTCTCTCCTTGCCAAGTCCCTCTGGTTCAGCTCTCCTTTAGCACCGCATATTTCAAAAGACCAATTAAAACACCCCTTTCTTTCACATCATATGTTATTTGGCGAGCACTGTTTAAATACTTTTTGAAGGGTGACATTTTATCATTTCATATCACCATCACTGCAGAGTAAAATCTATGGATGGAAAACACAGAGGAAAATGCTCAGTGAAGATTTTTACTTTCTTTCAATCCCAGTTTGTCCATTTCAGCAGCTCATCTGAATGTTTCAAGCTGTTATGTTTCTAACCAGCCCTGCACAGTGAGTCACGTTATGTGGTAAACCCTGGTAGTCCACGCACAGCTAACGTGTCTCTGAGCCGTGCTGGTTCAGCGCTATGCAAACTGACTCACCTTATTTTCCTTTGTCTAACTGAAAAGAAGCAACAAGTTGTATGACAGGATAAATTATGAAATGTTGAACACGGTGTGCATCCACAGAATCCAGCTGAGCTACAGAGGAGCCTAATGCCGTTCATGTGCCTGCTTCTGTACCTGCACCGTCGCAGAAGGAACAACACCAACACCGTCACAAGACTGGCACCAAAAATCACTGCGTCTGAGAGACATGGAGGGCAACAGAGAGCAGTGCACAGCAGACAAAACTTCAAACAGTGAATCCCCAAAATGCATTTTGAGAACACTTTTCTGTGTGAAGAATGCCATCGACAAGTATTATATATGGCCTTGCTTCTCATCTTCCATCAAGTCTTCTACTGAATCAGCTACAACAGGTAAACTGCGTGACCCTTTTCTCTACTCTTGCTCTTCAAATAGGATTTCTTATTTGGTAAAGCCATTGAATCAAGTTAAATTTGCAACTGAATTAAAGCAAATGGCAAACAAGGACAAACATTTTTGTGTAAGATTTCAGTGACATTTTATATGTACTTTGAAAGGGATTGTCCACAGGAATTTCCCAATCTGTTCCTGCATGCACTCCTGCAATTAGACATGGTTTCCTGAGACCGAGGCTGTCTCAAGCTCCTTCTGCTTGCACAGCTGCTAATTCTGTGAGAACTTCGTTTTAATGATAGTAAAATATATAGTAGCATATGCCAAATTTGTCAGGGATGGAGCATTCTAGTGGGAAAAGACTGGAAGAGCAACAAGGAACACGGGAGTGGGAACTCAGTGTGTTCCTTGCTATGGAAATGCAACAAGTGCCTGGTTCTTGCATCAACCATGGCAAATCCTTGTGACTTTGGTACTGTGGAGATGAGCCTTACTCAAAGGCAAAAGGACAAATAAGGAAAACGTGTGAGTTATTGAAATTCTTCTTACACTCCAGTGGCAGCAGGTGGGCTTTATTAGGGTCATGGGGCTTCCAGCAGAAACGGGAGCAGGGAAGAAAACAAGCTTTTCAGAACTGCCCTCCCTCAGTGATCGGGGCTTTGCTATACACATAGGCTCACAGACCCCAGCTGCTGGCCGAGGCACTGTCATCCACGTGCGTTTGGTTACCTGGTGGCTGCACACCTCACAGCACCAAACACTTCAGGACGCAGAAAGCAGGTCTTATTCGCTTCCAGGCTGTTCCCTCTTGCTAAGGTGCCCACAGTCTGCACATTATTTGACGCACCACGAGTAACAGTGCAAAAGCAGAGTTAACAGTTAGCAACTGAAAACACATAAAGTCGAGGATGTACCATCCAGGTAACACAAAAACCTGCAATGAAGTCTGCCAGGTTTGACGTCTTAAGTGTCCCGATGAACCAGACATCCCAGAAAAATATAACACGTAAAACTGGATTTATAGCAAAGTCACCTATTTCTAAGTTGCCATGTGAAAACCATAAACCAGAGTCATTAGCACCTCTGCCTGCTGCATTTTTGACATAAGCAGACCATACCTGAATAATGGTCTATAAAGCCAGAGACAGATGCACAAAACCCAGAATATCAGGACCAGGCTAACAATATTATCTTCAGTGATCACTATACCATTACCACTTCATTTCTAGAGAGACCTCAAACATATCTAAGTCAGTCTTGACACTGCCTTTCATTATCTGTGACTCAAAAGACAAATTGATACAGTAAGCCTTAGTTTCCAAGTCTCTTTTGAAAACATAATTCTGTAACAGAACAAAACAGCCGGCATGAAGACACCTAGAATTGTACATAAATTGAAAGACTAAGAGTCTGATGACAGTCGGTCATTCACACCAGTTTTGCTATATGCACCACCATTCACTGCCTCTAGTTATTTCAAACAAACTTTACCGTTTTGACATTTTCTTCCTAAAAGGCTCTCACAGAATTGTTAAATGTGCAGTGCAGCCTTCTACCTTCCTTTTATAACCATCCTTAGAGCCAGTCATTTATCAGCTGTGAGCAATGACTATTAAAAAGGTGCCCAAAGACACAACCCACGTAAAAACAAACAAACAAACAAAAAAAACCATCCCACTGCCTTCACCTTGCAAAGCCTTTTACAAAGTCAGTGAAGAACGCTACCCTCTGCTTCACACAGTGGTAAATAACCACACAGGCAGTGGAAGATTAGGCCTGAGATGTACAGAAAAGACGGGCGTGATTTTAAATCTTACCTTCTGCACGTTGGGTTTGATGCACCGAACAAAGAAAGGATTTGAAGAACTCAGCGTCGCCATTAAAGAATGCAGCGATTCCTAAAACACAAGTAGAAGACAGCACTTCACAAGCTGACTTTTTGTACAAGCAACATACCCCGGCAAAAGCTCTTGCAGCTTAGCATTGCAGACAATATCTAACTGCAACACCTAGTGGTATACACCAGAAATTACTGTACCGTGTAAGCGCTTGCTTGTGAACATACAGAATCAATACATGCATGTTTGTCTCTTTCACCTGCCCTTCTGATCAAAACTATCATCACTGTTTTACAGTGAACAAGATATACAGATTGATATGAAGAAAACTGTTCATAAGGAAACACCAAATGGGGAAGTTGCTGTTTCAGGGATCTTCTGAATGACTGCTTAAGACTTAGGATCCACATTCCCAAATTGCTAAACTTGAGCAAGTCAAAAGGAAGGATAAGGGGTCTAAGGTAAAACTAAAATACCCACAAAACCAGATTTCCTCTTTTCAACCACCCCACATCAACTCATTTTCCATTTTCCCTGCCATCAGCAGCATTTTTGTACAGGGAGTTCCTCCCTCCTGTGTGGTCTCAACCTTTCTTGCTAAAAGGACACTCTGATAATAAATGTAAGTCAACAAGAGGGTAGAAGAAATATTAAAAAATTCTGAAAAAAGAGTTTAGAATACAGTAGACATTGTTTTACCAATACTAGGTTTTAAAATGTTCCCCTCCTGAAATTAACAAAAATTGAGTAAAGGATAGAGGGGTAAAGAAAACTCATCTTGCTGAAAGACAACACTAACAGCATTAAGCAGACAGTTTGACAGTTATTTCATGTGATAGCTAATTGCATTTAACAATAAAAAGAGAGATTATAAGGTTCAGCTAAAAAAAACATAGAAGAAAACATGGGGTTTTTCCTAGTTTTAGAACTCTGAATGACCCAATACACATTAGACTATCAGTTGTCTGAACCTCAGCCTGGAGATAAAAATCAAAAAAAAATCCCTCAGTCCTTTTAAGATTATTACTTTAATTACACAACCGCCCCTTTCCTGCCTGAGCCGTCATCCCATATCTTATTCCAACTTGCCTCATTCTGTATCATTAAGTATGATAAACCATTTTAAACTGAAGTCTTGTGTTTACTTTGCAGAGATACAAATGACTGTATAGGAGGGGAGCCGAGACTCTGAAGAGCCCAGAAAGCTAGCAATGATACCGTTTCACCCCTCAAAGGTGGCACTGCGTGCCAGGCAGCTGAGAGAATACAGAGCAGGCTGCCAAGGAGACAGAAAATTCACTTTTTAAAAGAGCAACACTGTGCATCCTACCATATGTTTGGGAGCGAAACTGCCAATGGCAGTCTGTTACAACAAATTCTTGCTTTAATCTGCAAACCAAGGGCTTTCTTGACGATTAAACATGAAGTGATAAAGGCAACAGGCGGAGTTGTGGCTGTGCACAAGAACTGGTACAGAGCAAAGGAAGCAAATGGTGAAGTAACTAGGAACATAAATGATAGTTCTTGGTTTGTTTGCCTTTGCCAGCCTATGGACCAGGAGTCGGGGGCAGCAGACATTAAACAGCCAGAAGATACAAAGACAAGTATTTTTATGTAAAGACAAATATTTACGGCTTCAAAAAGTAAAGGCTTCATCTGTACTAAACCTGTGTGAACATTACAACCTCTATGGACAATTAAGCCAGTTCTCTCAACGCAGGCTACTACTTACAGTGATTGGAAAAGTTGGTCAGTCTAAACAAAAACGATTTAACCTATTTTCACATTCATCTGTGGTACAGACAGCCAGATTCTGCACAGTGCTGCAAGCCTCTAAATCACTGTCAGGTTACAAGCTAATCTGAAGTTTGCCCTGCTTTAAGCAATAGGCTGAAACAGATGGTATCTAACCTCAGCTATTCTGCGTGTACCCCCAGGCCCGCATTAGGCAGGCTGTCAAATGAAAAGAAAAGTTAACCAACCTATCATGAGAATAAAACTGTGAAGGCAAAGTTCTTATCTTCAGCTGAAATGAGATAGACTAACCCCTGGAAGGCTTTAAAATGGAAAAAACACCCAACCCAATTCTTTGGGGACAGGATGATGCGAAGGTCAACCTCTTGTAAAGCAGCCCAGCTGGTTAATGGTCAGTTACTGCAGCTTTAGATAAGAGACAACAATGTTTTGATCTCATGTTTCATCATGCTTTATGTTGCCTGGGGGAGCCCTGACAGAGGAGAGAGGAAACTCTACATTATGTTCTACCTTGCAAAGTGGGTGCAAAAATATGGTCAATTTTTATACAGTAACATCTTAAAGGTCTACTTTGCACAGGTACAAATGACTAAGTGGAAACAGTACCTTCTGCTGTCCCAGAGAGCTAGCAAATAATACCACCGCACCACAAGAAGTGGGTATTGCCCGAGATGAGCGATGGTGACACAAAGCAAGCTCTCCAGGGAATATAACAATAGTATTTTTTAATAAAAGACACTGTGTGTGCCCCAGCATACACTCCTTGCTGTTCTGTCCAACACTTAGCAATAGTCTATTAGGATAAAATCTGCCCTCAAGGGCTTTTGAGTCTGCTCTGTTTTTTAAAAAAAAAAGTGAACGAACAGTGCAAATGTATATTAATTCAAACAAAATGAAAGACAACTAATCCAGACTTGTACTCATGCAATTTAGAGAAGGTTTTGTGCCCATCTTTCCCTTTTAAATAATTTGCAGATAGACTTTATGCGAGATTTCAATTTGGTGCCATTTTTGATGGGAGGGCTATAAAGCCTCATAAAAAGGTGTTTAATAAAAATGCTTTCCAAGCTTTAAGTTAAAAAGCAAGGCAACACCTTAATGAGCTATTTATTCAGTACTTATTTTTCTTAGCATATAGGCACTGCTGTAAGGCTTTGTGTGATTTTGTGGTTTGTTTTAGATTAGAAAGAAAAACCGGGACGAGAGACGCCAACTTCATAGATGTGCTTTAAAATAAGGACAAATAAGCAAGTGGAAAGCAACAGGAGTTTGGTGCGGATGGTGTGATGCGAAGGTTAGTGTCTGCTTGAAGCTAGCTAGTATGGCCAATCAGTTGCTTAGTAAATGTATTTTCATAGAAGAGACAGCAATGTTCTGATGCTGCCTGTTTTAATCTGCAACTGTTCTTTACTGAATGGGGTTTATCTATCACTGATTTGCTACAGAGCAGAGACAACACATTAACTAACCTTGAACTGGAGACTGACAGTGGGTTTTCGGTGCTTGCTTCCACATTTAAGAGTGTCTTGATTGTTGCGACTTGAAACATGTTCAAATAGATCATAGATGAAATCAAGACTGAAATGGGAAAGAAAAAGAATATCTCTAAAGTGTATCTCAATAGATTATGAGGCTTACCACTATAGAATGCAAAGAAAGCACTGTCCTTTAGAAAGCAGCTCCTCCATCCAAAAAATGCTTATTGATTTTCTCTATAATCTTTAGTAGGCAACAGATTTTGCCTTTGCAGAATTTATGCAGGGGAGAAAAAAAACCCCAAACCAAAACAAAGCAAAACAAAACAAGGAGGTTCTTTCTTCTCCACTCCCAACACATCATTAGGGAAATCAAGTGTGAAGTTCTAGAATCCTTAGTGCGTTTTATTCCACTCACTCAACCAAAACTCCAGCTGACTGTAATGGGAACCATACCTGAACAAAGACTGAAAGACAAGACTTCCAGCTTGTTTGGGGCCATAACAGAAAATAACCACCCACATGAGCCTCACTTTCAGATACCAGCTGTGTATACTGTTTTCCACCCTATCAGTCAGGTGTCCTCCTCTTACCACTTCTACAGAAACACAGACCTTTTAACTTGAGCTCCAGACAGATGTTGCTGCAAGAGCAAAACCAGGCCCAGCAGCTTGAACTCATTTATTACTTTTACCTACATACTTCAGTTGACAGAGGTTATGTCAGATATGTCATGAAACCAGAACAAACAACATAGAGAGGGAAACCCTTATTAACAGCCTCCCCTGCACAGAAGGGCTTAAGGGATTTACAAACGAGCAACTCGCACAGCAAGGCAGGATGACTGGACGGGACGGGTGAGGGCAGCAGCTGAGACAGCAACACGCAGGCTCAGCTCCCTCCTCTTCTGTCACCCCTCGGTGTGTCCTGGAGTCTCATCCACGCGCCTACAAAAAGGGACGTGGTACCGCCCCGGCTCACAGCGTACCACTGTAAGGATCCTGAGACCTTACACAGCAGAATGACAGGACGCATGCAGGTACCAAAGACATCCAAGTTCAGACTTTCAGTACAATAAATCTTTATAGAAATTCTCCTTTTGAAGCAATTACTATATAGGAATTTGTACTGTGGTAGGTCCCTGCCACTAAGCTTTCAACCAAATTAGGGAATGCCAGAAATACAAGCAAATCAGGCTGTATGTGAAGCAAAAAAGCCACACACGCATGCTGCCTGCGAGGCACCCTGAAACAGTTAAAAACCATCACCAGCTTTCAGCATCCTTACTCACCACTGAGCAGCAAGTGAGCTCTCTAGCAACCCTCTGGACCGAACAGGGACGAGGTACTGTACAATGTAGGAAAACCTGACTTTGTGAGAACCGATTACAGTCAGATCTGCTTACAGGCACCTCTGATATTTCTTCTATACTCATTTCAACTCTGTCAAGGTCTGATGCTATGCAACATCTAACATATTCAAACTCTGGCAGAATTAGGTGATAAGACACCCCTTAACATCATGTCATAAACAAAAATCGCAGAAATGTACCTGCTTTCACGTAACAAGTTCAGGAGATCGTCTCTGAAAGTATCTCTGTTCTTCTCCAAGATCCCCCTGACATCGTACTGGACCTAGCAGGAAACAGAGCTGATTCAAACAACAAGCCAAGTAGTCAGGCACCTCTCACAAGAGCGGTACTGTAAAAAGTGCTGAGGGAACAGAGTGCTTTAGTTAATTTTGAGCAGCCTCAGGGTAAAATTAAGCTAATGAAAACTCCGTTTGGAATAATTTCAGCAAATAAAGAAAAGAAAATTACCTCCCCAGCGTAGTGCTTCACTCCAAAGTTGTGAACGGCAACTCTTGGTTTTACATAAAAAGGATTGTTCTAATTGGAGAAGAAAGAAAAGAGAAAAATATTTGGGGGAGGGGGTCAGGGAGTGGAACGATAAAAAGGGTCACATTATCCCCTCAACCAGACCTAAACAAACCACTGTCTTCCAGTGAACTCCCTGGAAGATTACTGCTCCAAAAGCAAACAACCAACTTATAACGATAATAGGATTTGTTAGTCTGGGCTGCTTCAAATGCAGTAATAACAGATGTATAGTATCTAAAAAGGCATTATACTAAACCTGAACCCATCTGGCAGAACCATCCTATTAAAGGCACTCTGAAAAAGAAGGCTCTGTCTTAAACAGGCAGTTACGAAGATTGGTGGATATGCTTGTATCCCAGAAATTCTTGAAAATAATTCTAGGATCACAAATAAAGGTAACACTAATCTGGACGGAGGAAACAGCAACCTTTCGGTAAATGACATCAAGGGAAATTGAAGATCTAAGTAATCTGAGTTACTGCAGGTTGTCACAGCTCTAAGAGCAGAATTTGGCTTATTCACCAATATGGAAACCTTTAACTGGACAGTAACAAGGATATATTCTTCCAGGTAATGGACTCAGTCTTGACAGTAAATGATACAGATTGCCATGGAAGTTGGATCACATCCAAAACAGCCTCTATTAACTATGCAACCATATATTTGAACCATGAATTTCTACAGAAGCAAAGAGACCCTCCATAATTTGCACAGAAAACATGAGCAAAACATCACGTACAGCATGCTGGGTATTCAACTTCTCCAGCAAGGTAGAGTCAGTAGCTTGAGGAAAATGGCTCTCTTCATTGATGAGTGCCAGCAGCCCCAGTTTCTAGAAAACCAAGAAGAGGCAGAAAATGAATTACTGCACAGATGGACACAGACATTGTCCCCAGTTTGGAAAAATCACAAAGTCCTTGAGGTTGTTGTGTGCAGAGACATGCAAAACCACCTGGACATGACTAAAACCCCACGCCAGTAGAGGACTGCAACCCTGCTTTTCTGGCAACACTCCTTTTGAAAAATACAGCATATGATACATGGGCAAAATAAAGAAAAAGCAGCTACTGGAAGAAGCAATGGTTCTCCTGATGTAGACAGTTTTTAGGTGCATACAATGACTTTGCCCCAGAATATATCCCTAGCCTCCAAGATCTCCAATGGTCAAGAGTCCCTTAAATATGAGGAGTTTGTGTAAACAGCCTTTCAAAAATTTTTCTTCCATAAAATTACCTACTTAGTTGTTGAACCAATGCAAACTTTTAGCACC
Source organism: Aquila spilogaster (assembly GCA_024606505.1). Taxonomy (NCBI): domain Eukaryota; kingdom Metazoa; phylum Chordata; class Aves; order Accipitriformes; family Accipitridae; genus Aquila; species Aquila spilogaster. The sequence continues at coordinate 338 of JANHGO010004202.1, read as the reverse complement.
CACAGTGCCCAGGGGCACAGCAAAAGATACACAGTTTGACTAGGCAGTGCGTGAAACACAACCTCCCTTTGCTTTGTGTATGCCTCTGTGTCATTTCCTTTGATGTTCCCTACTTCTCCTGCTAGAAGAGGTGGTAAACAAAGCAAGCAACCCCGCAGTTAATTAATGTGTCCAGCAAGCTTCAGGTTGATACAACCTCTTCAGAAAAACACAGTTCTCCAGGTGCACATTTTAATAAGCCACTTCCCATGGGCCCAGCGCGGCTCCCGACAAACCACACCGTCCTGACTGCAGTCACGTCCTGGCAGCTGGATCCCCTGCCCGCTGCCATCAGGATC
>JANHGO010004201.1:0-25488 GCA_024606505.1 Aquila spilogaster | reverse complement strand
AAGGGAAGGGAAGGGAAGGGAAGGGAAGGGAAGGGAAGGGAAGGGAAGGGAAGGGAAGGGAAGGGAAGGGAAGGGCTCTCCTCCAAAAAGAAAAAAACTATTACAGAAAAACTGAGGACTTCGTCTAAGTCCTCAATATTCTGCATGCTTCCAAGAGCTACATCATGTGTCACAAGGCTCTTTCACGTCATTACATGAAACCAGAAGCCTGTTTTAATAGGGGAATTCTTAATCTTTTTTTTCCGTTAACAGAGCACTAGTGGTCTCTCAGAGGAGATGTAATTGGAAATCTAGGACTTAGCCACAAAGCACAGCCTAAAAACCTTCTGTTTTGATGCAGAGAAAGAACTAGGTGCCAGACAAAAAGCAGTGAACGTATGGGGAACCAGTCTCCAGGGAAGAATATCTAACCAGGTATATCAAATAGCTTTAGACAATTCAACAGGGCCTTGCCTGTCTGACTGTTTCTGCTCCATGGGTTACTGGAACTTTTTACTGAACACGACCCTGTGGCAATAGCAGGTTGTGTGCTACCGTTCAAAACCTGGAAGCTACTACAGCCAGTTGAACCTTCACGTTCCAACAAACACCGCATTACCTACTGCAGTGGAAGGGTCACTAGCTATTGCCAGCAAAAAAAGAGCAGACACTTTAGGCTACATGACCTGAAATCTGTTACTTTTGACAGAAGTCATTTCTAATGGTCCTTCAGGGGAGCAGAAGTGCATTTGAGTGGGTGGCTCTCAATACATGATTTACCTGCGAGGGTTCAGGATGGAACCTCAGCACAAAGAGCTTTATCCAGAGGTCATTAGAGTCACTGACAAGACTGAGTCACCACTGTTAGAAGTTGGGCAAAAGAGAGTGCCACAGCACCACGGACTGCTTGCTCTTACTTCTGACAAGCTCCGATCTTGCTGTTTCCATTAACATTATTTTCTCCTCTCCTTTCCCTGCTCCTTCCTGCTAGACAATACGTTCACAAGTTAACACAGTGCAACAGACTGCAGCTACATTGAGAGCAACTAACAGGAAGGTTTTATATCTAAGCTCTAGGGAAAGAGTAATGAAATAGTAGCATAAAGCTCTCCGCTGCTGTGAAGCAGAGAAGCTTCAGCTATAATAAGAACCCCTTTATAGTGATATATAAAATGAAATACAGTCTGAAAGCCTGTCTACTCGGAGAGAGGCATTAAGCAGCACATAAGCACCATGCTGATGGGAGAGCAACTGGAATGGAAGAGTATGGGAGAAAGGTGCTGTAAAACAGGTCCTCAATGTGCCTCCCAAAACCAGCTCCGTAGTTGGTGCACACGGGCACAATGGAGCAGAGGTGGCTCATCTTGGCAAGGCTGGTGCTGGGTCTGGCTTTCTGCGTGCGGTCAACCTCAATGCTTTGGAAGCTCTTTTAGAATATCGTGGGAAGAAATGCAGTAGATAACCACTACTGCACTCTTTTAAGCAGTTTTAACAAACCATGGAGGATGTCTGCATAGGCTACAGTGAGGACATTTACCAAAATACATGTGTCGCCTTAGAATCCTGGGCCCAAAAGTAGGGCTCTGGAAGTGTGAATGGCAGAAAAGATTTGTCACTCGTCATCAAAGCTTGTCATTGCACACGAAACCACTGCATGGTGGACTGCTGAATTCTGAATGGATTTAAATTTCTTCACCAAAAGAGTGGTGATGCAGTGGCACAGGCTGCCCAGGGAGGTGGTGGGGTCACTGTCCCTGGAGGTGTTCCACAACTGTGGAGATGTGGCACTGAGGGGCATGGTCAGTGGGCACGGCGGGGGTGGGCAGGGGTTGGACTTGGGTATCTCAGAGGTCTTTTCCAACCTTCTGGATTCTGTGTTTCTGTGATTCTATGACCATTATCTGTAATGTTGCTGCTGCCCGTGAGGAAAGCCCAGTAAATTCCGGTAAGAGCATTTCTCACCAAGACAATTTGGAGTTTGTTCTTTTGTCAGAAATAGAGGTCTCCTTGCCACCTACCCGAAGAGACTGAAGCTCATTAAATCGCTGATCAAAAGTGCTTTCCCCAGCCCTCACATCGTTTTATGTGTTGTTTCTATTGCCTGATTAGTTTATCCACATCCTGACACCAAACCACGCCAGGGTGGGTCTGCCCAATGCCTACAGCTGTGTTGGTTTTCCATACCGACTGCTTCTCTCCCAATGCACCTGCAAGGTCAGTAGGTGCCTGCCCCTTGCCCCTTCCCTCAGCAGCCGGTCTGAAACTACCAGCACAGACTGCTCAGAACTGCATTCAAAACATCTTCAGAATCACTGCTTTTTAAAATACTGTCGTCTAATCCTCAGGAATTACCTGAATTCCAAAAGGCAGCGGATTGCGTTTGTCTGTAATAAGAAGACCATTAGCACAGGCCGAGCTGACAAGCAGTCAAAATTGCCCTCTCTAAATGTCTTGCCTTCATTATTATTTATAGGTGCTTCATCATTTTGACACCCACAAATTTTATCAGCTGTGATTGCGTATTTACTTTTGGATCATTAATGGCACTGTTGAGCAGTGCTGGGCTGGGTGCCAATCCTGTGAAATGTCAGTAGAGTATCTCAAAAAGTAGTTTCATTAGCTGCTATTTTCCTTGCCCTTAATCGCTTGGAACTGTTTCTATGGAAAAGAATATCTACTCCTAAGATCTCATCATTGCCCCAGGTATTGTTCAGTACTAATTAAAAACGTCTCAAAAATGCTTTAGGATATTTATGTACAGAGCTTTCTAATTTCCCTTTATCCAGTGTCCAACAAGACCGATGTTCAGGAAAGCCATGATGATAAACCTAATTGCGTTGCTGTCCCCTGAATCTTCACTAATCAAATCCCACATCATCTTCTCCGTAATTCTGCCCAGGGCTCAAAATCCAATAAACCGACATGTAGCTAACTGGATTATCTGATATTTAGGCCTCTAAAATTAGTTCCTCGCTGACTTTTCAAAAGCACTGTGACACATGGCATTGAATCCAGATAAGATGAAACACTGAAACATTTCCAATTGTTTGGGCTTAATCCACTTTCAGAAATGCAACGTAGAGATATAACAGGGTGGCCGGGGAAGATTTAGCTGCAGTGAAGCCAATGAGGTTGAATAGGTGCTCCCAGCCACATAAGCACCTTTACACAAACCTAACTTGGTTTAGCTCCCTATGTAATTATATTGCCTGCTCATTGTCACAGTGACCAAAATACTGTAAGAATAAGATTATGACTTCAGTAACTGCATTTGGGATTAATCTTTCATCTATAAAAGTCTCTGCTTCGCTCTGCATTAATCCCCACAGCTACTCACTTCACACTATAATTGCAAACTCTAGCAAGCACAGATGTGTGAACTTGTAACCACGAAGGAGCGTCAAGAAATATCTGAAGCTTGCCGCCTGGGTTTATGGATGAGTTAGCCTGCTTCTTCCATTGCGATCAGCGTGTCTCACTGCTCTGGAGAGCTCTGCTCACAGCTCCAGCCTTACATTCTGTCTCTCATGAGGGCAGGAACACTTCTCAGGCAATTAAATGTATCTGTGACCTTCTTTCTCTTTCTCTCTCCCCCTCTCTCACTTTTAAAAACATAACAATACAAAAAGAAAACAACCAAGAAATTACCATAGATTGTCACATACCCAAGTACATATGTCCAGAACATAAGGACTGTGTATCTTGGCGAGACATTCTCTTAAAGACCCAGATGAAGGCAAAGAGCTGCCCAAACCCTATCACACGGCTTAGGAAAAATCGGCAGGAAAATCTGTGAAAGATATTTTTTTCTAAATTCCCTAATGCAAATTAAACAAAATGGAGTTCTTAATGCGGCCTCTGGGTAATTAAAGAGGAAAGTGGAAACAAACAGTAGGTAATGTTTAAGATCTAAGGAAAGGCAGCTCCTGAGAGCGGACAGCATACGCATCCCTGCATGCAGAGCAAGGATGTGCATCTCAGCTGTGCTCTAGCTGAGAAACAAACGACACACACACATCCAGCAAAAGGAGAAGAGAAATCCTTAACCCAGCCAAGGCAGCATTTCATTGTGAATTCTCAGTCAAGGCACTCCATGGTAGAGAGAAAGTGCTTGAAACTCAATTTCTGGTATCTCTAAAATGTGGATAAAGAGACTTAGGCACTGCATAACAAAGCTCAGAGGGTTAGGCAGGCTTTGTACCGTGCCCTGGAGACTCCATGTTCTATACTCTAAAGCTTATTTTGTATAGCCTTTGATCCTGTTGTTATTACCATTGCATCTAGCAGTCATATAAATAAATGTCAAGCTACCTGACTGCATAATTGTACAAAGGAGGAAGAAAACACAGAAGCCCTCAATACAAGGAACCGACATGGTAAATACATTCCATCACCTTGAGAGCAGTGAAACATTAAGCCAAAGGAGAAACCCCTTAAATACTGTATCATAGAATCATGGAATCATGGCATGGTTTGGGTTGGAAGGGACTTTTAAGATCATCTAGTTCCAACCCCCTGTTATAGGCAGGGGCATCTCCCTCTAGACCAGGTTGCTCACAGTCCCATCCAGCCTGGCCTTGAATGTTTCCAGGCTGGGGGCATCCACAGCCTCTCTGGGCAACCTGTTCCAGTGTCTCACCACCCCCACAGTAAAGAATTTCTTCTTAGTATCTAGTCTAAATCTACCCCCTTCCAGTTTAAAGCCATTTCCCCTTGTCCTGTCACTACATGCCCTTAAAAAAAGTTCCTCCCCAGCTTTCCTGTAGACCCCCTTCAGGAACTGGAAGGCCACTATAAGGTCTCCTCGGAGCTTTCTCTTCTCCAAGCTGAAAAGCCCCAGCTCTCTCAGCCTGTCTCTGTAGCAGAGGTTCTCCAGCCCTCCTCTGGACCTGCTCCAGCAACTCCATGTCCTTCTTGTGTTGGGGGCCCCAGAACTGGACACGGTATTCTGTGACAGAATCACCTCCCTCGACCTGCTGGTCACACTTTTCTTGATGTAACCCAAGTTACAGATGGCCTTCTGGGCTGCAAGTTCACACTGTTGGCTCATATTGAATCTTCCATCAACTGACACCCCCAAATCCTTCTCCTCAGGGCTGCTCTCAAGACCAACCTGTATCTGTGCTTGGGTTTGTTCTGACCCAGATGCAGGACCTTTCACTTGGACTTGTTGAACTTCATGAGGTTGGTATGGGCCCACCACTCAAGCCTGTCCAGGTCCAGGATAGCATCCCTTCCTCCTAGCGTGTCAACTGCACCACTCATCTTGGTGTGGTCTGCAAACTTGATGAGGGAGCATTCAATCTCACTGCCCATGTTGTCTACAAAGACGTTAACACCGGCCCCAGCACTGATCCCTGAGGAACATCACTTGTCACCGGTCACCACTTGGACACTGAGCTGTTAGAATGCATCTTTCTGAGTGTGACTATCCAGACAATTCCTTATCCAGCGAGTGGCCCATCTGTCAAATCCATTTTTCTCCAGCTTGGAGACACAGATGATACGTGGGACAGCATCAAAAGCTTTGCACAAGCCCAGCTAGATGATGTCAGTCATTCTTACTTTATCTTCTGGCACTGTAACTCCATCATAGAAGGCCACCAAGTTTGTTAGGCATGACTTGCCCTTGGTGAAGCCGTGTTGCATGTAATCTGGCCCTAGCAAAGATGTAAAGAATGGGAGTTGCATTTGGTGTGTGAGCAGAACCACGAGAAAACTGAAATAGATTATAAAGTGGAAGTAGCTAGAAAACATGTGTGCGTACCATGCTTTTCTTAGAAGAAGGTCTTGAGAAGAATGAGGAATTCACAAGGACAGGGATCAAGACTGCGTACTATTTCTTTGCATCAGTCCTTGTGAGTGCACACACTGTGGACCTTGACCTGGATTTTGACTTCTGGGCAAACTACAACCCTTCCAAACCCAACCTCCCAAAGGTTGGCTTGAAAAATCTGCCTGTCTCAGAGCCGGAAAGCCTTGGAGAACAGCAGATACTCCTGCAGTTCAAAAACTAAGATTAAAAGATAGTTAAAATCTTATTTTGAATGTTCAAAACCATTGTAACTATAGCCAAAACGAGACATCCAGCAGCTTCAGTCATCTTTAGCTCTTCAAGTTGAATAGACAACTACTCTGATTCTTCAATCTTGAACTTGGAAGGAGACTTCCACTATGGTTATATTGTGACCGCATGTCTTCCAGTACATGTTTTTCCCCAGCAACATCTATGATTAGTCACTGTTACAACAGGATAATGCAATTGGAATAGCACTACAAAGAACCACAACAGTTTGGAGAAGGGGAAAAACAACAGAAGTAACCAATATCATGTCCTAACAAATAAAGTCTGGATGAAGTACCCACAGAGAAGAGAGGATAAGATGAGGGGAGGTAGTCAGGAGCTCAGCTTAATGAATGGTGACACAAGATCAGTTATTGGTATGTGTCAGCACTAAAAAAACCACTATCTAACGCAAGAGGATAGGGCACCCGTTGTTTTTTCTTCATCTGCTCGTTCCCATCAGCAGGGCACTTTGTGTGTCAAAGTTTATTTCCACAGTGGAAAAAAAACCCTGCTGTCTAACAAGAGATGTGCATCACCACCATGGACAGAGCTCCCTTCCAGCGTCCATTCCAGCCCAAGCCACAGAGAGAGCCCGTTTCACTGTGATCACGTATCACCTCAGCATCCCCCCCGCAACACCACTTCCACCCCAAACAGCGTCCGTCTGTTCTGCCAGCAGCGCTTTCACATCATCCTACCTCCAACGGCAGCTGACGGCTCATTTCTCTCCCATCTGACAGACAGCTGAAATCAGAATAGCCATCAATTAAAAATAGCACATAGCTCATTGATGACGGCGTGTGGGGTTGGCAGCAGAGACACTTCATGGCTGTCCTTCAAAGCTGATGGCCACTGTCCACTCCCATAAACCTCGCTCGTCCAGACAGACACCACAGTTCAAAACATTGCCCAGGCAATTCCAATACTGTCGTCGTCAACGCTGTTGCATCATGCGTATTTAGGATAGAAACGCCTCATCTCCCCGCCGCTACCCGTGGAGCAATGGCAGCCTCTATTCCGTGTTTCTTTCCTGGCTCCAGTCCCTCCGTTTGTTATGTTTGGCTCTGTTCCACGCACAGCTGAAGAGCCAAATAGCCAAGGGCAGAGGGCTGCTATTTCACCTTTGATAGATGGGAACTGAAGTTACTCTTGGCAGCTAACTTGAAGCTCCTCTAAAGAAAAACTGGGGGCTCAGTCACAAGAAGGCCGTGCTCTGCAGACACTGATGGCAGGTTTAGTTAGGATTGCTTGAGCTTGGCTTTAAATGGACTTGGGGAACGTATTGTTTTCAGGGTTATTTTGCTGAAGTGTACGAAGAAATGTCATGGTGGGTTTAAAAGGATTATGGTAAGAGCGGCTACCGGCTCCGTCAACAAACAAACAAAGACCCAACAGCAACTAAATGAACAAACCCCCCTCATTCGACCTCTTAAATATCAGCTCCATTTTGCACTGTCAGAAAATGAAGAACCCCACAAAAATACAGACAGTCCGATGAGAGAAGAGCGTCCAAAAAAAATCAGATGTTTATAATCCTTTGCATTTTGTAAATTCCAAGAGCTTTTGCCCTTAAAATTGTTCAGTCTTACCCCATCTTTACCATATGGTTTATAAACACAGCAAGAGTTCACGGTATATATACAATATTTATTAAAAGCATATGGCATGTAAAATACGTTACAATGCCATCTTTTATATGCTGTCTTGTTACCTGAAAAGCCCCAAGAGAGCTCTGAAGTCGACCAACAGCCTCATCCTTTGATTTACACAGATGAGAAACTGCAGCACCAGTGCTTTGTGTGGCATCTGAATACTCAGGAGAATGTGGGGATCACAGAATCATAGAACCTCCAACATGATCCAGTCCAACTGTCCACCTACCACCAACGTTTCCCACTAAACCACGTCCCTTAGTACAACATCTAAACGTTTCTCCTGCCTTGCCCTTGGTACAGCCATGAGCAGAATGGAGACTGTAGGGTCAAACCTTCAGCCATCATCCAATATTGCCTCCCAAACACATGCTGGCTGTGAACACTGTGTTTGCCTGTGTCACACTTTATTTGGTACTTAGCTGGTGGAAGTGCATGCTGCTCCCCAAAACCCAATGCAGCCAAGTCCAGGTTCAGTAGCTGAAGACCAGATTACTACATTTCACATTACTGTATCCATGCAGGATGTCATTTTTAAGTGTTTTTCAGTCTTTTATTATTTCTATGTCAAGTACGACAGACGTTACTAACTTTATACAGTTTAGACACCTGAGAACACCATAACATTCCCTCTTTCTAACGGATCAGTATATAAAGCCATCCTTAAATCAGTTAGCCTTGCTTTTCAAGGACAGTCACTGAATATTTCAGCTGTGACAGAAATGAACTGGGCAAAGCTACATGCCATAGATGGCTTTGACATGATCTAGACTTAACAAGGGATGAATCCAGCTCCACTCAAATCCATGGGAGCCTGTTTTCATGTTAGAGTTTCAGCAGAACTGAAATATCGCTTGAATTTGGAAGTGTTTAAGACTGGAACTTGAAGGATTCACCTCTCAAGGAGGTGAAATCTCCAAATTACTACAATGGCTGGGGATCTGATGTCTACAATCAGACACATAGAGGCACTTAGATGCTTTTGAAATTGCTCGGATGGCTTTGAAGATCTCTTTCTCTCTCAAGCTCTAGATCTGAAAATGATGTGTGGAGCTTGGAGAGCCTTAAACTGGTGTTGGGAACTTGTACCACTCTGAGCCACTGAGATACTGGAGTGCTTCCTCCATGGCTTCCTGTACAGAAGCACAGTCCTGATGGGGATGGAAAGCAGTTACTCGGGGATGCCAGTTCCTCAACTGTCATCAACTGAAAAGACTACAGCCCATATCTATTTTTTCAGATCTGCAGAGTGAAAAAGGCTCACTTACAGCGTGTGCATTTCTCTGCTGGCATTTGCCATCATGTTTTCCCTTCACTTTGGTGCTGATCACTAAACAGGCTTTGGGTTTAGTCGATGTATGATGTGGCAAGTAGCAGAAGAAAGCCTGTGCTTGTTTACTCATTGCTGCATAAGCTCGGCAGCTGTTTCCAGCTTGAAACATCTGACTTGCTTCCATTTTCCATTCTGAAATACCAGAATGGATATAATGGCATTATCTGGCAAGCTTTGGTTTCTCAAATCCAGCTATTTCCCCCTTCCAGGTTTTCCCTGTCTCTCATACTCACCCCTGTGCAACAGGACCAGAAAGAAGAACCCGGAAAGCAGTTAGCAGATGCACCTGAATTGAGCTGGGCTGTATGAACATTTATGTGCTATCATGGGGCAGCAGAAGGATTTCACTTCTGAAGTTTGGCTGCGTGTGTGTACCAGTTAAACACCGCACACCCAGAAGGACGCACAAGTGATTGAGGAGGAACTGGCCCAGCACAGCATCAATGATTCCTCTCAAGATGTAGATGGAAATTCATTTTACCTCTCTTCATCTGTCTTTGACTATTCGACTGTTGACCAAGATTTGACAGCTGTGCTGACAGCAAAAGAACACTGAGGTACAATACTGATTGCCATGGCAAGTAGTTGCTCCTCTCCATGTGGCACTTGTGAGGTCACATCCAGAGTTCTGTCTGGTTCAGGGAATGAGTGAGACACTGACAAACTGGAGTGAGCCCAGTGGGCCCAGTAACGTCGTTTGCCCTGAAAACCAGGGCATGTAACACATGAGGAAAGCACGAATGAGCTTGTATGGCCTGAGGAAGGTCAGGAGGGAATATATTGCCTTTTCTATCTGTCAAATAGAAGCCAACAGCAAAGAGGAGCCACAGAGGAAGAGGTAGTGATGAGAAGCAGCAGAAGGGTTAGCGAAGACATGTTGCCCAGAACCAAGTCCAGATGTTCAATGTTCAACCACATCATCACAGGGAAAGATGGGTTTTCTTGTGTTTGCATGGAACTTCCTACGTTTTAGATCATGCCCATTGCTTCCTGCATTGCCAGTGGGAAACAATGGAAAAAAGTCAGGCTCTGTTTCCTGTGGACCTTCACATCAGTTGGGATGATACTGGGCACTGCTTTACGAATGCATGAGTACATTGCAAAAGACAGACTCTAGCTAAAAGAAAGCAAGTGCTTTTTATGGCTATGAGATACACAGAATGCAGAGTTAGGTAAATTTAATATACTCATTCCTGGCAGCAAGAACAATTAGTTAGCAATAAAAATAAGCAATAACAATGTTTCCCAAATTTAACTCCAGCAACTTACCATTTTCATATGGATTCTTAACTTTCCTTTCTACCTTCTGTACGAAAGTTCATGAACTCCAACTGTACACACAGTTTTGGTGATGAGCTCTAAGCGCACAGCATTATTGTTTAAAAAGAGAAATGGATGAGAAACATGTGCAGAATAAAAGAGTAATGCACAACAGACATTCAAGAGCCTACGCCTGACATAAATGTCACATTGTGAGGAAACACCTGGAGCTGTACATGGGATCAAATTTGGGCACAGAATTAGGGTAAGATTAAGTGAACATCTGGATATGGACTCAAGATGACCCAAAAATCCTGACAGTCATAGCTAGGACATGTAAATGTACTCAGATGCTCACAAGAAGGAAGTTTGGTCCTTTTACCAGGGCAGAAGCACATGCCAGGAGGATGACAAACGTCTGGAGGATAAGCAAGCTGAGCCATCCTATCTATAATGTCTGGATCCTAGTTGAAAGCTACCAATTCTGTACCCATTTAGGCCCACACCTGCCTAGTAGCTTGCTTAAACACCAGTGCACTTCTGTAGCAACACTGAAAAAACTACCTGCTTTGGCAGTTTTGTTTTGTTTTAAGTGGGAGGGAGTTAATTTCTATCAGAGTAATACTGAAATGAGGACAATACATTGCAGTGGCCCCATGTGCTTGGGAAAGGGCTGAAACTCAAAGAGCAGTACCACGTACACTTGCAAGTAAGGCAAAACTACATACATCCACTGAAGATGTAAAGTCAATGCATTGATTCTTATCACAGTGCCTAGATATTTAGCAGCTTTTATCTTCCTTTCCTACATAAGGTTATCTGTAATTTGCACTACTTCTTCTGTGGCTGTCTGTTCTTCTTAAAAGCTGTTTTGATGGCTCTGGGAGCACAGAGGTCCGTGTTGGTCCTTCAGAGAGTGCTTCAACAAGTGCTGTTAGAGCTGCTTGGAAATTTCCATGTGACAAATGGCACATTTTCCCCGAGAGGCAAATGTTCCCCATTCCCATGCTTGCTCAGTGGAAACCTGAACGTTTTAGACCCAAGCAATACTCGTGCCTCGTGTTACACGGATTGATAGAGTGTTTTCTGAATGGAAAAAATTGGTCACAACAAAAACTACGAAAAGAAGCAGTATAGGAACCACCTCTGTCGCTGTCTGAAGGTCCCTCCCAAAGTGCCTTGCGAAATTATGCACTTCCAGATGTGGAGTCGATACAATGATTGCTCATCATATGGGTTATCTCCATGAAATGTGTTTGCGTCATGTGTCCCAGTGAGAGATGGCCTTGGTGGGCAAATTGCTGTGTAGAGCAGTCTGGTGCCAAAAGATTGAAACTAAGGAGAGAAGAGCAAAGCAGAGAGAGAAAGGAACAGTTATTCTGGTTGTATATTGGAAGACCAGAGGGGCAAAATGATTAAATGGTTCACAAGGCGTACATCTTCAAGTCGAGAGCAGAGCTCAAGTTCGAGTGTTGGTCTCTGGTGCACAGCCACAGCCTATTTGTCCACAGTACCAATGCGGTAAATCCTTTTAGAGCTTTTGTTCCAATCAGACAGAGAACTCTCCCTCTCGCCTCCGCACCGCAGCCTGAAGCCTTCATAACATCACATCCAAAAACCATCCTTCAGCCACAACGTACGGGCTGCTCACCATCCCAGCCACCACATTTTTGCACCAGCCTGACTGCCGTGCCACCAACAGCTCCATCTAAAAGCCTTCTGCAGAAAGGAATGGCTACCACCCACTGACCGACCAACCCACTGCTTAGGAGGGCTGTGGTAGCAAAGGAAGAGTTCCTAATGGATTTGGTGTTAATCCCTCCGGTAGATGTGAACAGCAATGGAATTAGTACCCGTGGTTTTGTCTCCTCTTTATAGTCATTGTTCCCAGGGCAGCCTGAAATCTGAGCTTCCAGCTTTGATTGTAAGTTGGGCAGACACTCATCACTTGCAGAAATTACTACTTTGTTCAGTCCTTTTTTTGGTGTCGTTTTCACTTTTAACCGAATCTGGAGTCGATCACTTTCACAGCTGCAAAACTTTGCTGAAATTTGAGTTGTAACAGCCTATTTCCACTGAACCACAGGAAAAATTGGATTCTTTTCTCCCTTATTAGAATGCTTTAAGGAATCATCGTTAAGGCCTCTGCAGGAGAACATCTAATTCACCACTTGATACAAATCCAATCATTCATTTTCTACATCTACCTTATCTACATCTACACGAAAGCAGTATACAAACCCTACCGCAATATCAAGAGAAGTGTGCTTGACCAAACGCCAACATCTCGCTTGACCTGATCCCAACATAAACGTAATTAAAGCTTATTTTTGTTTTAAACTAATATCACACGTGGTTTGTATTTATTACATCTATCTCTGCTCAAATCAAGGTACAAAATACGCAGGAAACATACCTTCTATGAACAGCAGTGGCACACTTGTGGATGAAGCCATTTACTGCCAGCAGCTAAAAGGAATCACTTCCCGGTGTCATTAAGTCTCCTGCACTAATGGTGCCTTAATTGAATGATGACATGCTTTGCTTTACAAGAGAGTCATGCCCTTGGTAACAGACAGACATGCTCTGGGCTTTTAAAAACTTCTGGTATTTCTGTGTTTTTAGTTAAATAATCATACCCTATTTTTAAGATGCAACTGCCTCTCTTAAAGAAGTACAACAGGTAGAAGCCACTGAAGTCAGTGGTGAGAAACCAGTGACCAGGTGATGAAATAAACCAAGAGGGGACATCGCCAATGCATTTTGCACTGATAGAAACTACATGTGATAGAAATCACTTCTCCAAGAGCTAATGTTGCAAGTGGGGGAAGTGTTCAAAGGATGAAAGAGGAAATGTAAAACCAAAGAAGGAACGATCCAGATTGACCACATATGGTACCAGACCCTTAACTAGGAGCATCATCTCTCCTTTTGCACCAAGGAGAGGTACTGGCACCTCCTGAGGGCTGATGGAGCCTTCTCTTGATCACACAGGCCCACCTTAGGTTTCCAGCTCAGATACCTATGTCAACAGCCAGAAAATCAAACCAAATAACTTCCCCATACGCTTAAAAAGAAGCCACCAGCGGGATGACAGGAACCTCAATCCAGTGGATGGAAAACTGGCTGTACAGCCAAGCTCCAAGGGTGCTGAGCAGCGCCATGAAGGCCAGCTGCAGAAAAGATCCCCAGGGTCCTGGGTGACACCAAGCCAGCAATGTGCCCTTGCAGAAAAGAAGGCCATCAGCATCAACGAGTGCACCAGGAGGAGCATCTTTAGTAGGTCACTCTTCTGATTGCTGTGCTGATGAAACTGTCATGATCCTGTGATTCTATGACCATCTGGGATGTGTCAAGAAGCCTGACCCATTAAACCTCTCCCTCATCTAAAAGGCATTTTCACCCCTCAAAAAGGGATACACACCATTGTACATGAATGGGATCGGCGGTCAAACTTCACAGCGGAAGAAAATTGCCGCAAATGCGATGAAATCTGATGTTCTGAAACGTTAAAAATGTAATTTCAATGATTCATACGTTCTGAGGAACAAGATTTTATGTTTATGACTAAACCGGTGGTAGTCACGCCTCACCAAAGAGATAATTGACGGGATGAAAGGGTTCTGCCCCAAGTCATTGCTTTCAGTGGAATGCTTGGAATTGAGAGGAGATCCACCGAGACAAAAAAAAGTCATTACACCGCAATAAAAATGCACCTATGTGGTTATTAACTGCTAAAAACTTCAATATTAACTAGAGAATGAAAAAGTTCAGAGCCAGAGAGGGGGTCTTGCTATATTCCAGATGAATGAAAAAGCAACAGATCTTTACAAGGTAGGACATACACCGTGACAAAGCGTGATATTGGAGCTTACAGATCTCTGGGCAGGGATGAGAGAACTGGCAGGGAGGACGGGGTCAAGTTAAAAAAATACAGACCATTTTCCCAAGGGCAGGAGGAATCACCAAATCTCTGGGACCACACAGCAGCTGTTTGTGTAATGCAGTGAGCCACAAGCAGTATTTGGTTGGGATCACACCACCTGCGTGGGCTCATCCCTATTAATGTCTGGGGAAGCAAAATGGGGATACCCCAAGGAATATACTTTAAAATCATTGCTGCAGACTTGATTCCCCCAATGGGAAGTCATTGCATCCCCCCTCCAAAGCTCCTTTTGCCAACACATGGGTTAACACACTGATCATTGTTAGGTTGGGGTGCACAAAAGGTTTCTACACAGAAAACAGCACCAAAAAGGGATGTCAACTGCCAGCCTGACCAAGAGGATGGTTACGTACTTCAGAACAGCAATCCCAGGGCACCGTGGGACCTACACCAGCAACCTCCCACCCTCCCCAAGGGCCCAACCCAGTCTTGGCACCACATTCAGTGTGTCACAGCCCCCCATGCATGCCTTCATGGCAGGAGCATCCCAAAGAACAGTAGGCCCCGGGGAGATATTTGCTCCGCCTAGTAAACCATCCAGGCCCCGTGCCTGCCCCATAACCACATGGGTGATAACCTCAGCATGAAGACTGTTTGTTTTGAACACAAGGCACGTACAGGCAAGCTGAGGCAACCAATTCCTCTCCTCCGTTTCCACTGCACAGGGATGCATCCACACTTCATCCAGTGTGAGAAGCAACAAACGTGCTCACCATTGCACTGTCTCTAGGGGTGGACGGTCATGTTCCTGCAGCGTGTTTCTGTGGCCTCAACAGCCTCACAGATTCCCTACGTGGCACAGAGCACTGATGGGGAAGTGTAGGCACCTATCACCCAATTGACAACACCATTCTCAGCTCTATAGTGGGGCTGTAAGAAAGAAGGGAACAAACTCTTTGGCAGGGTCTGTTGTGACACAGCAAGGGGAAACGGTTTCAAACTAAAAGAGGGGAGATTTAGACTTGGTATCGGGAAGATGTTTGCTGCAGCAAGGGTGGTGAGGCACTGGCACAGGTTGCCCAGAGAGGTGGTGGATGCCCCATCCCTGCAGACATTCAAGGTCAGGCTGGATGGGGCTCTGAGCACCTGGTGGAGCTGTGGATGTCCCTGTTCATTGCAGGGGGGTTGGGCCAGGTGGCCTTTAAGGGTCCCTTCCAATTCAAATAATTCTGTGATTCTATGATCTTTCCACATCTTGCACAAGCTCTAGGGATAGTGATGGTGTTGCATCCATCCCACCATGCTCCACAAAGCTGCAAGCTAGCAGGAATTTCATCTAATGGAGGAAATCACA
This sequence comes from Aquila spilogaster, assembly GCA_024606505.1. Classification (NCBI taxonomy): domain Eukaryota; kingdom Metazoa; phylum Chordata; class Aves; order Accipitriformes; family Accipitridae; genus Aquila; species Aquila spilogaster. Next base: position 9,957 of record JANHGO010004201.1, on the reverse strand, counting down.
TTTCTTTTCCTCTTTGGTCCCACTAAAAAGTCATGGGAAGGGCAAGTGATCGTAAGGCATGGCTGGGCTGCCTCATGCTGGCCTGAGAACTGTTCCACCGCTGAAACCTAATCTTACAGTTTCCAGTCCACTGTGCCATATCACAGTTTGAGAGAGTGATAAACAAGTGCAGGTCTCGAGGAGAGAGACTTTTATCTGAGCTGGTGCATCTGAGGGTGTCTTATTCTTGCTTATATTTATTTGTTCCAATTCACTTGCTTTCACCTCCTCCAGCTCCCATTGCGATCGGCGTCCTCAGCCATCAGCTCTATGGGGCAGGATTTCACACCAAATCACAACATGAGAACACAGCTCCTAAAGCAGCGGTGCTTTTCTGTGTCAGGCCCTCCTGGAGCTTCTCAACGGGGCAGAGATTGGAAATTCTCCTTCATCCCAGTCCCAATTATTATTAAAAAGTGCCGGAGAGAGGAAGGCCGGTTCTGATAACTGAGTCAGAAGAGAAGAAAACATGAGCTGCTCTGAGCAATTTATTTTGCACCACTGGTATAATCCCTTCCAAATTCAATTACAGCTAATTAAAAATAATTCTCCCTTCTGAGCTGATCACTTACAGCTCCAAATTGCAGCTAAATCCTGCTGTAACGGTGACTGAGGAAGCTGCTTAAAGACAGACAGATGATGCAGGGTGTGAGACTGATGTAACAATAAGGCTATATAGCAGAGAATACTTAATTAATAGCCCTGTGGCATACTGCTTGCTTTAGAGTGAAATGTGTGTGGATTACAGTCCTGAGCATCCCCATCCCTCTCCTGCTTTACCTTGCCCCCTTCACTGACCTCGGATTGCTTGGGAGAAGCAGTGCTTGAGACACTGCTGCCGCATTTCAAATGCAGCTTCACTTGGAACTGCATTCTCTCATTGGTAAAGAAGTGGTGCTCTGGCTCCCGTCCACTCATTTTCTGGTCTAGCACCAGCAGGCATGCGAATGTGTTATTATTAGCAGGCAGTTAGTCCCAGGTCAAGTTCTAGTGACCAGTTCCAGCCTTCGGTCTGGATAAAAATGCTTCCTCTGACATTTGGGGTGCATGTAAAGCAGCCAGTTAGTATAGCAATAGTAATGAAAAGAAAAGGAGCGACTCAGAGCCATAGGCACACTTCTGGGAAGGGTTCTAATAGCCAAACTTCTCCCTTTCTCGAAGAGCATCCAGTAGGATTGGATCTCATCAGTTGTCAGGAGTTGGACATTCATACTCTTCCATCACACCGTAAAACAAGAGCTCACAAAGCAGCTACAAGACATAAAGCACCTCCTTCATTACAGCAATAAGAGCTCAGCTCCTGGGACTCTCCATTAGCAACTCCTTTATCGCGTTAGCTGGCTAATAAGCCAACTGCTTACACAGCGCTTACTGAGACCAACCACGGGATTTGCAGGAGCAGATCTAAGCTGCTGTTTGCTTTCAAGCTGCCAAGGTCAACACAAGCCAGAACACCCCTCGGAGCAAAGATCTCACACACAAGAAAGACATGGTTCGGGAGGAAGAACAACTTCCTGGCGTTTTCACCCTCAACCAAAGGAAGATCGGCCAACAATTGACCCTATCAAGATGCTGGAAAAAAGGATGCTTCCTCACACAGGCTTCAGAGCAGGGGCTGGGGATCATTTCCAGAGTGCATCATGCCCTCTGTGCTCACCAGGGCTCGGAAATACCTGTCCAAAATCTGAATTGTCCAAGAGGATTCGGTGCTCACTGATACATCAGCTCCTGTAGAGAGCAGAATACGGTAACTGGAAGAAAGACAGAATATCTAACAGACCTTCCATGCAAGAAAATGATGCTTCGGAGGGGAAGAAATTTCCTCTGGCTCTCGCAGAGAACAGCTAAGCCATGTTGCACATGATGTAATTATCCGCGTTTTTATTACCTTTTGTGTTTTAATTACCATTACAGTGCGCTTGGCATACTGTTATTTAACAGCTTACAATCACAGTCCATGACTGCATTATTTCATTCATTAGATTATAAAAACATCGGAAAAAAAAAAAGCTGTAACGCAGATGCTGGTTTCTGTCCAGCTCCAGACTACACAGCTGACAACACGGGCAGATCTGTTTGCTCCATTTAAATGAATTGCCCATCGATTTGGCTGCACTGCGTTTTTTTGGCACGTTTCTACAGCAGCTGAGAAGCTGCAAGTATCGGCCCCTTGGTTGGATAGTAATGGAGCTGATCTCCTGCTCCAGCACTGGGGATGGCAACCAACGTGGGCCCATCCTTGCCACTGATTTTCACAACTCCTGTAGAAACCATGAGGAGTGCTGAGATATCTGACATGGGGTTCCGAATCGTCAAATCTTACCAGGGAGGATTAGCAGAGGGGAAAATGGGGAAAAAAAGCCCCTCCAAAAAGACCAAAAACGGCCTTACCCAAATTATATACAAATGGTTGTCGTACAAATTGCTGCTTGTGCGCTGAAAGGAAGCATAATCTTTTTGAAACACTTGACAATGGCATGTATGTTCAGATGAGCTCTCCTGGAATCACGCTCATTCATCCATCCTCCAATTACTGCTGGTTTATTGTGAGGACAAAAAAAAAAAAGAGCAATGGAAAGAAATTCAGTCGATGCTACTGCACTGTAAAAAGCATCGCAAAGCGAACCACAGCCACAAATGTTGTGCTGATGGAGAGCAGTGAAAGAGAAGAGGGTACTGACTGCATCTTGCCTGCAAAGTAGGTGCGTTCTTAACCTAGAGCTCCAGCAGCAGTGAGGTTAGATAACTGAGAGGAGGAGATAGGGCCAGGATTTTGCAACATGTTAAGACTCCTCACTCTCCATCCCTCTCTGAAAGGAGGTTGTGGTGAGGTGGGGGTCGGTCTCTTCTCCCAGGTAACAGCAATAGGACGAGAGGTGATGGCCTTAAGTTGCGCCAGGGGGGATCAGGTTGGATATTAGGAATAATTTCTTCTCAGAAAGAGTGGTGATGCAGTGGCACAGGCTGTGCAGGGAGGTGGTGGGGTCACCGTTCCTGGAGGCACTCGGGCATGGTCAGTGGGTTGGGGTTGGACTTGGGGATCTCAGTGGTCTTTTCCAACCTTAATGATTCTGTGATTCTCTGAAGACCCAGAGAGGAAAAGGAGTGGAGGTCAGCAGGAGAGCACCTGAAGAGCAGAAAGGAATGGCAGCCACTACAGCCAGTAGAATGATTCCATTAGGGGCCCAACTTCAGTGTCTCTGTACAAACACATGTTGATAGGAAAAATGGGGAGCTGGAATTGTTATCCCGATATCTGAGTTATCAGAGCAAGTTCCAGTACTCACAGGCTAGCAAGTGGCTAATGGATGATGGCAATGGCTACTGGACACCATTACAAACCTGCCACGCGCTTTGTAGGAGTACAACATGCTGGGATGCCCCTCTTAAGTGCCTGAACACTAATGTGAGCAGCACGGGAAATAAACAAGGTGAATTAGAGATGTGTGCACGCCTGCGGGTCTACGATCTTACTGGGCATCACAGGGACACCACGACTGGAGTGCTGCAATGGAAGGACACTGACTCCTCAGGAAGAACAAGCAGGGGAGATGAGGAGGGGGTGTCACCCTCCACATCAGTGTACTCAAAAAGAGAAAAATATCTGCGGTTGCTGTTCTGCTCACTCGCTGCAATTGATGGATGATGGATTTATGATCATGGTAGCTCATTTTAAGAGCTTTTACGGAGATCACAAATCACTGTTAATTAAATGATGATACGAAAAATCACTCGTTGAGAGATGAGTTTGTTAATAAAACAACGATGAATTGCGTGGTGGATTTAATTAGAGAGGAAGTGCTTTGCCCTTAAGTCTGTTCTTCTGTTTGTTTTCATATGGAACGCTTACACTTCCTGGTAAGCTATTCTTTATTTCAATAAACGCACATTTACAAGCATTTATCCATACCTTTGCTAAAACTATCCAAGGAAATGGAAACGTCGGTTTGTGATTTAGTATTGCCTTTTGGACAACACGGGGTGATCCAAAGGAGTTAAGGTAGTGCTGGGGAAGAACGTATGAATATAGCTGTGTATTTTGAATGCTTGTCACAGAATTCACACAAAGCAAGTCTTCCCTTTTAAAGGCATGCAGGGCAGGGAGCAACCCCGAGCTCTCAGAGAAGCTCCTGCTTAATGGGTGGGTGCACTTCAGGAGCATTTAACTACGTTCTGGGGCACCACAGGGGCTGTTGGACATAAATGCTATCAGAAGTCTTTTCACCACTCAACCTATTGATGATGGCTCAGAAAGCAACAGCTTCCCTAGTAGAGTTGCCTGCATCTTCCCATTGCTCACTCAGAAAGACCCAGCAGGGAGCTTTGCAACCACCACTCCTGCAGCACAGAGAGAGGGAGAAGCCGAGGAGCTGTGTCTGTGTGCGTCTGTGTGTGCCTGCACGTGGCTTTGCCAAAAGGTGAAATCCTCTTTGAGCTCAGTTTCTGGTGACAGTGCCGATGCCTTCTTTGGCTGTGCCTGCGGACATCCTTCTGGATGCTCCTCCAAGAATGTCATCTGCTTTGGCAGATAGCAGGGGAATGATCATGGAATCATGGAATGGCTTGGGTTGGAAGGGACCTTGGAGATAGCTGAATTATCCCTTGCAGTATCTAAAGGGGAGATACAGGAAAGGAGGGGACAGACTCTGGGTCTGTTGTGATAGAACAAGGGGAAATGGTTTCAAGAGGTTACATTTAGGTTAGATATAAAAAAGAAGTCTTTTACAGTGAGGGTGGTGAGCCACTGGCACAGGTTGCCCAGAGAGGTGGTGGGTGCCCCATCCCTGCAGACACCCAAGGTCAGGCTGGATGGGGCTGACCTGGATGAGCACCTGGTGGAGCTGTGGGTGTCCCTGTTCATCGCAGGGGAGTTGGACCAGATGGCCTTTAAGGGTCCCTTCCAACTCTAAGGATTCTATGATTCAGTGATGATAATGGACTATGCCACAGCCAACCAGGTGCTTTTAAGATGTAAATTGAAGGGCATGTGATGCATGGTTGAGAGTGCAGAGCTTTCTGGTGCAGCACTGGAGGACAGGAGGAGCCAAATCTAGCTCAGACTTCTATCTACTGCCCACAGAAGTCCTGGAATGAACCAATCCCAAACCTCTCTCCAGAAATAACTGATTTTTCGCTCCTATAAGGGGCCTGGGAATTAATTAACATGGAAAATCACAGGCCCAAGAAAGGAAGGAGCCAAGTTAGCTGACACTGTAGACTTGCCCTATATTAGTACAGCAGACTCTGCAGCAATATGTTTTCCCAGAAAGTAAATGAGCCTGTCAGGGCCTGGCAGTCCTGTTATCGCTGGAATGAACTTTGGTTTCTAAATGATGAAGAATACCCACTTGCTTCAAGTCAGTCCCCCCAGGAGAACTGGGCATCTAGGGTCTGTCACTTCGTCAGGCACATTTCTCATAACAAATGCAATATTGTTCCGTTCATTCTGTTCTGAGACCCATACCCCTAAAATATTCATGAGAAAGTATGCAGGCGAATTAATGTGGGTAAATAAACCTTCACGTGTTTGGGAAGGCTTGTTTTTGTGCTGGGTTTCTATCGCCATAGCAATCTGCAGTGGGATGCTTGGTGCTGAATTAAAAGCACTATTGAACGAGCAGCAACATTAGTGCTTCTGCAGCAAGCTTACATTCTTCTTCTAACCTTCAGTGGAATGTACTATTTGTTTAATAACAAATAAGCCAAAATGAGACACATGCAGAAGTAATTGCACTGAATTTCACTTCTCTAAGCGTCACTAACAGTAGACGCTCAGCATCAGCTGCACATCTGGTATCCTGAGCCTGGCTGCTGGGTCCCAGCTAGGTATTTAGACTTCTCTGCTAGTAGATGGAGACATGGGCGCCTTCAAGAGGTGACTCATTCTCCTGTTTCAGGTACCTCTCTGAAAGACACGGCACAAATCACTCACTTCATCACGCATTGGCAAGGCAACCTAGCTCAGCTACCCAGAGGTCTGCACGCAGCCCAAGTTGCAAGAGGAAACCCATCCAGATCCTTAATTATCTAGTGTATAGTGGGGTCCTCATTCCATTGGATTCACTTTGCAGAGACACTGAGGCACTGGTAGATAATGACACGCTCTCACCTTTGAGGTAGATGCTCTTCATATGAAAGTCCAGTCTAATTTTGGAGGCGGGTTGTGTTCAGTGCAGGTTTAGTGGTCGTGCAGAACAGTCCAGAATTAAAAGTTCTCCTGCATCTCCAAGCTGCGCGTAGCTTTAAAAAGCATATCAAAAGTCAATTAAATATAACAACACCACAGTAATACCGCCTCAAAGTTAAAACCTCCTGGTTCCCAAATCCATTTGGAGGTGCCAAAAACAGCACTGAAAAAATGCCACAGGACACAGCCCTAAAAGGCACTGACCAGTACTTGTGGTAGGAAGAAAAGGGGATCTTCCTGTTCCACATCTCTTGCCTCCCAGTATGCAGGAGTTACACCACGTCTTTGTGTCGTGTTCATGTATGCAGGTCTTCTCTCAGCTCAGCTCTGCGATACCAAAGACAAAAAAATTTAGCTGGCTATTTGTGTGTTTTTGCAGTGCAAGGGGGAAAATTGCACACACAGAGTGCAGTTCGGGCTTCTAACCTGCACGTCAGGAAGGGATCTATAGACCAAAAAACACCATTTGATTCCCAGCTGCTGGGATGTAAGTTGGGGAGAGTCAGAAAAAACGCTTCAGCAGAGTGACAGTGACAAGAGAAACGCTTCCCAAAACTTTGCTTTTCCAACAGAGCTCTCCTTCTAAGGGACCTCGGCACTTTAACAGCCCAGAAGTGCTGCCGGTCAGCATGAGCGGGGACGGAACGTCTTGCACACGCTACAGCAGATCAAATTCACCTCGGGGTCGATACCGCTGTTGTTTTGAATGACTGAAAGTGGAGAAAAACACAAACAAAGAAAAAGACAGATTTAAATTGACCTCAGCTTGCTGAATGGCATGAAGGATTCATCACGGCCTTTAAATAATTCTTCTAAAGCCTCTTCTCTTCCCCCGTCTCCTTCTTGGGCTCATGCATCTCCTGCTCCTCTGTGCTGCTCACCAGGAGCTGGTGCAACCAGATGTGACGCTGTGACTCTCAGCTGGCTCTTCCCAGAGGCTGGATGGGCTTCAGATGGTGTATTTCTCAGCTGTTAATTCAACCACAGTCAGCAAGACGTTCTCTGTCAAGACATGATTTAGATCAAGCCATCCTTGTTTTCAGTAGTGCTGCATCATAAAATTAGGTAATTACTTCTGTAAATCTGTCAGGGCGCTGAGTAATTATCTAATTTAGAACACTTAAAATAAAAGGCAGGAAAATTCCACTCTCTCTTCCATGTGTTGCTTCAAACAATTAAACCGGGGGATAGAGACATAGCAGTAAATTCTATTGTATTAGGTGAGCTGGGCCGGCATTCGGAAATGTCTGTGAGCATCAAACTGTGAATTTTCTTCTGGCTGCATTCGTTCTCTTTTTCTGTTCCAACTGTACACAGTAAGGAAGTCAAATTTCTGCCTTTCAGCTATCTAATAGGAGGCTGCAGGGCAGGAGCCGGACTTCCTATGAGGTGCGAACTGAAAGGACAAGAGGAAAGAACACAGACTGCAGCAAGGGAAATTCTGGGAGAACAGGCTGCCCAGAGGTGTGGTGTATGCCTCATACTTGGACTGTGCTCTGAGAACCCGATGGAGCTGTAGATGTCCCTGTTGGCTGCAGGGGAGTCGGACCAGACGGCCTTTAAAGGTCTCTTCCGACTCAAACAACTCTGTGATAATGGAAAAACTTTTTCCAGCGTGAGGCTGGGGCAGCACTGGGACGGGTTCCTGGAGTGTGTGGAATCTGTCCAAGGGCGTTTTCAGCAGCTTATCAGCTGGTGATAACCTCAAGCCACAGGACTGAATGTGAATCCTGCTAGGGTCAGAGGTTGGACTAGGGAATTCCCAAGATCCCTTCCAATCCAAGTTGTTACCATAGAATCATAGAATCATTCAGGTTGGAAAAGACCCCCAAGATTATCTAGTCCAGCCTACCACCAATACTGCCCATGACCACGTCCCTCAGTGCCACATCTCCATGGTTCTTGAACACCTCCAGGGACAGTGACTCCACCATCTCCCCAGGCAGCCTGTGCCAATGTCTGACCACTCTTTCTGAGAAGTGTTTCTTAATATCCAACCTGAACCTCCCCTGGTGCAACTTGAGGCCATTCCCTCTCATCCTGTTGAATTCAAATGGAGTTGTAAATCTATAATTCGGTATTTCTCACAAGCCTGCCGAGTGGAGGCAGGTCTGATTCCAGCAAGATCACGTTCCCCAAGCTAAAACCAGGTGAACAAGGTCTTTTCAGAGCCAGGATCACAAAAGCTCCCTTCAGCATCAAGTGGGTACAACTGATACGAAGCCAACGTTGAAATGGAATTGACTAAAAACTGGGAAGTGACAGCGCAAGGCAGCTCTCCAGTGCCATCTTAGGCTGAAAAGCAGCATCCTCTTAAACTGCCAGCAAATGGCGTCGTTGGGAGGGGAAAACACCCAGGCTCCCATCCCGCACCACGCAGTGCCATCAGCACCAAAGCCCACTGTTGGAGGAACCCTGCTCCCTCTCCCAGTCCACCACTGAAGCTTCACAACCCGCTCTACACGAACGCCCGCACGCATTTCAGATCCTCCTCGTCCTTCTTGAAGCAGATGCGCGGTATCGCAGCCAGTTCTATCGCGAGAGGCCCCGCACCTCCTTCCATCTGCTCCCCAGCCCTACGCAGACAACAAACCGTGCAGCCCGGCCGCGTGCCTCTGCAAAAACATCCCTCCACTCCAGCTAGTTTCTTTCTGGCGTCTGTAATTAGCTCCCTTCAAAAACATGAACAGAAGAGCGCCGATATTTTTGAGCAAGTTGGAGTGATTACCCCTAAAGGGAGAAGGGGAATATTGCAGAGCAACGAAATGTCTCGGAGATACCTTATGGGTGTTTGTAATTTACAGCCTCAACATGCCTTTAGAAAGGATGGAAACGGAATGACAAATGCTCGCCAGGCCTGCCGGAAAGGCAGGATACAATTTCCATTGGAATTTTACCTTTTCCTTCCCCCAATGACAAATTCTGATGTTTCTCCAAAGCAGCAAATTCCAATACCTTTGACGGTCGGACAGACCTCAAGGTCTTCATTCAAATGAGATGAACATGTGAAGCAGGAACGGCCCTCAGGCACGAAACATTTTAAATCCAAATTTCAAATACCTCTGAATTTTGAAGGAGATTCAAGGTTCAGGGCCTGTCTGCTGCAGGGGAAGAAGAATAAAACTGATATAGAATCATAGGATCGCAGAATAAATAAGGTGGGAAAAGATCTCTAAGGTCATCTATTCCAACCTACCACCATTATTGTCCACTAACCCGTGTCACTCAGGGCCACATCTCCACATTTCTTGAACGTCTTCACTCCACCACCTCCTGTCAGAGTCAAAATGCAAGTTTGATGTCATGGAAGATGAACACACCTCACAGCTAAAATGTTTAATTGTGTGTTAATGCTAAATTACATACTGAAGTGGAAATATTTGGCCTTACTTTTACTAAAGAATCTCAATTAAAAATCCTTTTTACCTCACTCACGTTCTCCCAGATTTCACGGTGACAGATTTCAATTGCATGTTCTTGTTTTAATCAATTATTTAATACCTCCTCCACCTTTCCAACCCAATGCCACTCCTATAAAGGTTTTCATTTAAAAAAAAAAAAACACCTGTAACACAGACAAAACATCCCAACACACCTGGACAAATGCTGGGGAGAGCAGAGGCCCTCACAATTAGACATTATTGTTAAACCATCCAACGGTTGCTCAACAAAGGAAAAGCATTGTTAGAGGGAAACAAATACCCTGAAAAACAGAGCAATCAAAAGAACAT
>JANHGO010004200.1:0-25493 GCA_024606505.1 Aquila spilogaster | reverse complement strand
TATTGCTTTCCTCAGTCTCAGAATGATAAAGAGGGCAAGGGGGGAAGCTTTCAAAGTAGGCATCTTAGGTTTCAGCTTCACAACACGATTTTTGTGAAATCAAGGCAGCAACATCATTTTGAGCCAGCTTAGGATCTGGCCACAAAGTGTGCTTTCATACAAGGGGAGCAGATTGGGTTAGCTGACAGCAGTAGGTGACATTTCCATCAAAAACAGGAATGGCACATCAAGAACAGCTATATGAGAAAAAAGTAACAAAAATATTTCGTATCAGTTGTTAAGAACATTTTTTTAAGTCCACCTGGTCCATTTTGTGTTCAAATATGTTTTATGGCTGTAAGTGGCAATGAGTCTGACCATGATGCTTCAGGATGCTGTTGGCATGCTGTTCATGAGGTTAGCAAACATTACTTTCAGTACTTGAACACCAGCTACAAATCAGTATATTCGTTCAGCAATACACTTCCATTTATGTTCTGAGACTAGTAACAGTGGATTTACAGTGCAGTAATTACGTGGCCCTTGAAATACTTTAATAATTTCATAGGATTTATGTTTGTCACTATTTGTACAAACAAGAATTAAATAAAGACCCTAGCTGTTAGTGAAAAAACATCTCATAGTCCCAGAAATTATAACAACTATAAATTTTTACTTAAAATTGTATAATTTAGTTCAAGGAGTTTTTTCTGAACTATAGTTTTGCATGTCAGAGTCTGAAAAGATACTTTTCAGTCTAACACTGATAAATATCTGCTAAAAAGGAGAAAGGAAGCTGAGAATTCATTGAGAGAACACTTACAGAGAGCAAGGCTCCAAACACTTCTGTTTTGCTGTACTCTGCAGTTGACTGGAAATGTCACAAAAATAGCATAATTGGTACTTTCAGTACTGAACTGAGCAAGCAGTCTTGCCTTTTGATGTGTATTTAAACTAATCTTAGTTCACAACATGTTCTGTTCAGCAGCAACTCAATTAGCAAAAAAAAAAAAAAAAGAGAAGATCCTAATACAACTTCTACTGTACAACAGATCAAAATTCAGTTCCTTTCATAATCTCTTAAATTCTGAAATCACCCTTTAAAAACCTTTAGAACAAGAACTGCTGTAAAAACACTGTGAGTAGAATCGAAAGGCAGCCTAGCAGAAATAGGTACATGTCCTTCAGTGTTAGAGTTGTACATTACAGCATTTCCATTTCCATTCAGGTACAGCAAACATTTGTGTACTTAGTAGGCACTACACAACAGGAGTTGGAGGAGTGATATTAGGGTAAGCTCAAACTACTCAACAGTTTTCAGCCAATATCCACTAAATAAAAACATGTTAATTAACAAAAGATGATTGATTTTACTGGGATTATTCAAGAAAAATTCCCACTTAGTTTGAATGAGAGTTCTGTGTGAATATAGAATTAAAGATTACTACTGCTAAGTCATTATTAAGAGTATTAATTATAAGCTGTGTTGTACGGAACAAGTATTTCAAATGTAATGGTCCTAATGTGGAAAGGAATGTACAAGTTAAAAACAAGTTGTTAGGATTGCCTAGAAAAATGATTGTCATAGCTATGTATCTGTGTGAAATCTTTCTGCCCCCAAAATAATTTTTTTAGTTGAAAATAACAATATTTAATAATGGTAACAGTATTTTAAAGAGTCTTCAGTATGTTGCCACAAAACTTTCAGCAGGAAAACATGTCACAGTGTTTGTACTGCAACAAAGCAGTGTGCTGTGAATGTTAACACTAAGATTTAGTAAGTGAGTTTCTTAGTATTAAAAAATTTATTTAATTATCAAATGAGTTAATTAGCATTTATCAGCATAATCAGTAGGCCACGTTATGGAAAGAAGGCAAACAGTAGCCTCTTTGGTCTGCCTTAAGAAGAGGGCAGATAAAACCATGATTCCGTCACACGTGCAAAATAAAGCAAGAACCGATCAGCCTGATTTTCATCACACAGTTAAAGTGCAGAAACATTGGTTTGCCAGCATAGTCACCTACCGGCAGTGCCTGGATTTCTATCAGTTTTATCACCTCTATGAAACAACATCGCCCCAGAGCCCAGGTACCCGAACACAGCGGGGCAAACAAGAAAGGTCTAGTAAAAATCTGGCCATGAATAACGTATGTCACTGTTTGTATATCCAGTTGGTTCGAGGGAGAGAAAGGAGAAGTGGTTCATAAGGGTATTTCCTTAACTCTGGCTGGAATTTCAGTTAAAGAAGAAGAAATGATGCAGCGCTTTTAAGGAAAGAAACTTCCTGTCTGTGTCTTAAATGCATTATTAACTGAAGAACAGATGCAGAAAGAAATCAACAGCGTAATAGTATGGCCATGTTTGCTGTTTCCTTCAATCACTTTGTCAGTCTGTCATCACTGTTGCTATTCAAAAGGCCACAAAGCCTAAACAGGGAGACAGAACTCTTCCTATTACAGTCTTTTATTATTATAATATAGAATGAGTTAATTAACTGTAACATCAAACACTAGGGTTATTCTCAAGCCAGTTCACAGTCCCAGTTTATTCAGCACTGTTTCAAAGTAGTTTAACAACATAATTTACTGAGATTTACTTGAGCTTATTACCGTTTCTGTACCTGTATGCAGAGCATATATGTAAGACAGTTACATTTTGATAACACCCTTATTTTTCTCAGTCAAGTCTAGATTTTGTCCTTATGTTGGTGGCCCTCAGGACCATTCCACTGAATGAGCGGGTGCATAAATGCTTGCCAGAGTGGGGAAGGCTTTCTTACAGAAAACTGACAGAAAGGACAGCATAGGTAAATGTGGCTTCAGACTGCAAAAGTGCTGGTCTCTGAGCTGTGTTTTTGCCTTTTCCCTCCTTCTTTGACAACAGCTGCACGAGTGCACAGCTCACTGTTATAGTCAGGATGGTCTCTATAATGGGCAAGAGTATCCTTCCCTAAAGATTACAAAATCCCACTACTTGAAGTTCAGAATTCTCGCTGTCCCTCCCCCACAGCTGGATTTCCAGCAGAAGAATTTAGCTTGTCACATTAATCCATAAGTCTCCAGCCCAGCTAAATTTAACCTGCATTTTCAACTCCTGAAGCAAGATTTGCATGTCGCCTACTAAAGTTTCGTTTTCACTTCCAAAGGTACACATTACAGTATTGTAGCCTTTCACTCTTCAAAAACATTTATAGTGCAGTTGAGTCGAAGTTTACATTCGACAAGGTAAGTGAAAAGGTCCTTTTCAATTATATCACCAACCCCCTTTTCTCCTGCACAAAGGTCTCCATAAACCTTGAATGAGAAACTAAGCATAGCGGTATCAGCAGAGAATACTCAAGTCACCTGAGATTTGCAGATGGCATTATCCTCCTATTTGCTGGAAAGCTTTGAGGCAGTGATCAGTGTAGTGGGAAGAGCAGGAAATGCTGATTTGGGATGAATAGGTGCAAAACAAGAACTGCATTTAACATGATTATGAAAGGGGATAACACTATGACTAATAAAATTTAGAAAATGTAGACCAGCTGGCTAGATTAGGCTGATAATGTAAATAGAAAAAAATTGGGCTTGATAAAAGCTGTCAGAAAACTGAGTGATGGAAAGAACATTAATTTCAGTTTCTACTTAAAGATATTTTGCATACCCCTGTATTCCTAGACAGAATACTTGAAAGCAAAGATACAGCCCTTCACCAAGAAAAGAGGGAAAATAAAACTGTGAAAGAAAAGAAAGATGAGTCTGTCATCACAATAAAAACTAAACAACCTTAAAAGAAGAAAAGGGAAATCAAGATAAGACAATTACACAAGGTGAGAAGTAGACAAAACAAAAACAACCAGAGAATGTTGGAGCATAATAAAAAGAAGAAATTTAGACCCTATTCCAGTTTTCTAGTGGATAGTTTACTTAGGTGCCAAGTCTAAAACTGGCCCTGGCAGTAAGCAGCACGAAGCAGTGCTGCCATAATAAACACAAAGGATTGGAGTTCCCAGTTTGGCACAAGAAAATGTCCTGGGTGGTTAGGTAGAAGAAATATTTAACTATTAAACAAAACAAAGAAATAGAATGTGTTCAACATAAAAACAATCTTGGATGCAGAAAATCTTCATTAGCTCACTTTCTGTATTTGCACAGAACAAAGGGTCCTAAAGTTACACCTGAAGCTGAAGAGACCACAGGAGTACATCAGCCAGAAAGCCCTTTGCCAGCGTGGGCTGGGGATCATACAAAAGACTACCAGCAAAACAAGACACGCTGCTAAGCCCCACCAGGCTTTTGATCATCTTATGGATCCAAAGTAGACCTGGTTGTTTTGTTGCTAGCTTTCTCTTCAAGTTGGCAAAATTGGACCAGACTGTGAATAGGCAAGCAAATAATTTAAAGCTTTAACTGCTTCATTAAAGAAAATCCCAGTCTATCCTCCCTCATAGACAAGAAGACGGTACCAGCTTTACAGTTTCAGTGTTTAGAGGATGTATGCAGAAACTTATCTGAAATAGATTTTATGTCAAAATGTGCAAGGTATGTGTCCAGTGTGCAAAAACTGCCATGGATGGGAGGGGAAAGGTGTCTCATGGAAGAGCAGCCCTGGGCAATAACTAATGTGGTTACTAACCATAATTCAAATACTAAGAAGTGAGGGACCAGGGGATTTTTTTTTTTTGGCTGAGGATTCAGTAAAAGCCATAGAGAAATCTCCATAGTAAACATTATTTCTCCCATTCCCAGTATACAACCCCAATTTCAGTGTACCAGGTGTCCAGTAGTCCTAGCAGTTAGACCTCAATAATAAGAAGTGTGTGTTACAAGAGAGATGAACATGGCTATTGATTCCCAAAACCTACATTTAAAGCACACCATCTGGGAGGCCTGGTGTAAGACACTCTGGGATTCCCTGGATGTGACAGATACAGAAAAAAGTCTTTGCATTAAGTCTTTGCAAGACAAGTTAAAATGATTCATGGTACCAGTGACTGCTGTACAGCAAAATTCTAAGTCTTTTTACTGTAGGCTTCAGATCTGGACACCATTTCTGAAGAAAATGTGTGGAGAGTACAAAAAAGAGAAAGGCTGGTAAAAAGGTGAAAACAGGATTACAGCAAGAAGTGGCCTGCACAGCAGTAGGAAATAGACGTCTACGTATAATCCTTCATATATAGATATCATTCACACTCTGATCAATGGCATAAATTCCAGATGCTGTTTTACAGCTCTACAGTAAAATCAACCAGTATTGAAATAGAGTATTGCAGATTAGAAAAAAAAGGGACCTTTCAGGGTTGTGACCTTCTCTACTAGTGAGCAATGGAAGTTGAAGGCCTTGTCTCCATCCTCCCAAGTCCGAACTCAATAGTTTTAACAACACAGGGAAGACAGAAGGTGGACACAAAAGCAGTAGTTGACTTCAGGTAGGATGAAGAAATAAATGTGTTTAACAAATATTAATTCTCAAGAATCACTTAGTTCATTCCATTTTTCTGTTTCTGTAGAACTTTTTGTGGTTGCATAGTTTTTGATTTCACAATCTAATAGTTTTTGTTTAACCTACTTATTTCCAATTCCCAAATTTCCTGTTAGCTAATTAGGAGCTTACTTTGTCTCTACCTACTTCCCTCTCATTGGGGGTGGGGGGTAGGATGGGTGGGAGGAGAGTGGGGGGATTGTTTGTTTTTGTTTAATCACTGCTTATTGCTACAAGAATGTCTTTATCATTGCTAATACCTTTATAGTCCCTGATCCTGCAACTACCTACTCTTTTCCCATTTTATCCTACCAAGGTCTTTCACTGATTTCAGGGGAATACTCCCATGGACAATTATTTATAGGACTGAAGCTTTAGGCAGTAATTGTCAAGGGCATCCTGTATTAGTGAGCTGTGAAAGAAGTCCTTAAGAAGTATACTACTCCGGTTGTGCAACAAAGAAGTTATATTTTATGTCTATTTACATTACTGAGAATTGATCATATAAACCTTTTAAAAGGATTTCAATTTTCAGTTCATAGCTATAATGTATTATGAGATCTCATCTTCTGCTCTTGAAAACAGTAAAAATTTTGACTAGCCAAGGGACATGTATGTCTTGGAAGAAGCAAGATGACAAGCTGGCATTTCTTGGCTTAAGTTAACATTCTTTAATCACCAGACCATGTTGTGGCTCCACTACACTGGGTTCTTCCTGAATGCAGCAAAACAGTCATGCCATTCATAGGAAAATCACTCTTTCCACAACACTTGCCAGTAATTTAAATTACAGTGGATTGGCACTCAGGAGTTCTGTGTATTCAGTCCCTGCCCTTGCTACGTTTTCCCTATACAACCTTGAGCAAAATGTTTAATTTATTTTCCTTGATAAATGTGAATTAGCAGTATTTATTTATCACTATGATTATATCTTTTTCATTTTGGAAAATCTTTGGGGTAAGGATTATTTCAGTCCCATGGGGACAATGCCACCTCCTCTTCACTGGGACCTTTATTTGAATCATTTCTTCTTCTTCTTCTACTACTACTACTACTACTACTACTAATCCCTTACTTATTCCCAGTAAAAAAACAGACTAAGCAATTTTATTTTTCAAGATAAGATATATGGCTTTGAAGCTAAATATAAAAATGCAGTCTTTTCTCTTGTATGACAACCAATTAATCCGTGTTAGTAGACTGATAGTTTATGGACAAGACTAGACATGCAAGTATTTTCTTACCAGCATAAGATTTATCCTCCCAGAGTTCCTCTAAGAGCCTATTACGAAATAAATTGTTGCATCACAAGAAAATTCACTGCAGCCTAAGTTGGTTTTCTTTTGGTTTTTTTGAACGTGCAAAATATATTTGCTTTAATATGTTTGCAATGTAAACACCAATGTAGGTTTAATTTTTAATCTGTAAGGGCTTGGCAACAGTATATAAAAGTCTGGATATACCTTTTCATTTTGTCCTTTTATTGATAGAATTTGATGTTTCTATCCTTAACTAGAAATGTCTTGCCTGCTCATGTTTATGCAAAACAGATTTTTTGGAAGAGAAGAAAAAAAAGAGGTACTGTAACATCAGAAGGAAACATCAAAGGACTAGTGGCAACATCTTAAGGCTTTTATCAAAGTAGTGAGGGAATGCATTAAAGCAACACTATATGTAGCCTACAAATGATAGGACTATCAAATTCAACAGTATGTCTGATGAACATAGAGGACATGTTTTACATGCATTCTTTGTTTTAAAAGAAAGACTCGAAGAGTGGTTTTGCTTTCAAAACTGAGAGAAATATATTAAAAAAAAAATGTAGACTCGGGTCTTTAGGTTGTGTTAATCAATGCAGCTGCAGTGGAGTCAAAGTCAGTGTTTTCAACATAAAATATATATATATATATTGAGCTTTTTATTCCTCTCCACTTATGTACCTATATGAGAGTTGAGGAACAGAGTACTGGGATCTGGCCTAATGAATAAGAAGTGTAGATAGTTCTAGTAGCTCAGAACAAGTCTGTTATGAAATGGTGGAGTGTGTCCACAAAATATCTTTCTGTCAACCCTGCTTCCCAAAAGTATTTCAAGAATGTCTACGTTGGCTTCACTTATTAGGAAAATGTTATTCATTGTTTCCAATTTATCCCTAAAACTTGCATTTAAAAAGCTTGCTTTGTACAAGTAGCAGAACCACCACCATGCAAAAAACTCCAGAACTGAATGAATTATACACAGTGTCACCTCGACCCCAACCCCTGTGTGGAGCACAGCTGCCTATTCTGTTTAAATTTACGGCTTTTGCAGCCTGCTGTAGGAAATAATACAGATTTTGACTCCACCCCAGGAAGACATGGCTCCTCTCCCAGTCCCTGCAGTAGTAGTCAGGTACGAGTCCCAGCTTACCCCAAACCCAGACCCCACGACTTGTGGTCACAGCAAGTCCACCAACTGCTCCTAATATTTCACTACTTCTCACTGCCATGAATATGCAAAAAGGCTTAATACGTTGGGGGATAATAACTATTCACCAGTTTTACAGCTAAAATAACTGGGAGTTCATATAAAGCTAGTTTAGATAGAGCTGGGATTAAAACCTAGTTCTGTTATACATGTGTGTGTGTATATACATATATATATATTTTAATAACCTAGTCTTAGCCACAGTGTTACACTGAGAATTTAGAAGTAGGCCTGCCCCTCGTAGCAGCAAGACAACATACAGAGAGGCATGGGAACAATCAATTTCCATAATAAGAGATCTGGCTATTTGGTTCATGGGAAGAGTACATGTTAAAAAATGTTTTGGGTCTATTTCTTGCAAATGATTCCTGCTGGATCATTATTACAGCAGTTATGTTTTATGGAACCATTGAACGCTGGTCAAGAAGGACAAGGAAGATAGAACAAAAGTTCAGCATCACTATGCTCCCTCCGCATGTCTGCTTCACCCGCCAGTGATGGGCCGTGCATGTGTTGCTCTGTGTAGGGCGATGTAGGGATGCTAAGCAGCTGCTTTCTATTGATTTGCAGCTCTTACAACATGTTCTGTGGATCTGAAGGCTGTAAGTTCACAGGCAGCTGCTAATCCATGTGGAGGTGAAAAGCAATGGATAAAAATCAGCATAGGGACTTGGAAATAATGGGCAGAATCGCAAATCTCAACTGCTGGAGTTCTATTGCAAAGCACAGAATTTAGAAAAAAAATCTGATGCTCATGGGAAAACCAGGACATTTGCTTGTATGCATCTCGTCCCCAGACTGATTAATGATCACTAAGCAGAGGTTTATGCATCTTTCTTTCTAATAGCTCCTCCGTGAGCCCAGTACAAGATGGTTTTTGCACATCCTAACTCTCTCATCACAAGCTCTCCACCCATTTATACTACTTCAAAATGTCAGCAGGCCGAAATTGTCCATTAAATCTTATTATTATTTATTAATTGCATTATAGCAGCACAGAGAAGCAGTGGTAGAGCACAAGCAAGGAATGAAATGGGTTTCCAGCCCATCGTCACCACTTATATCTACCTCCTGCCATCTTGGCAGCCCAGCACCTGCAACCCACTTGATCAATACAACTGCACTGCATGGACACTCAGTAGCTATGTCACTCCTAAGAGCCTGTGATATACCAGAAACCCCTCACGCTATACATTTTGCAAACTCAGAACAAAATTTCAGGCTCTGCCCAACATCACAGGTTGCTCAGGAGGCACAATCAGCCAGTAGTTATAACCACCAGCTTTACAATGTGGCAGGTTTCCTGCTTTTTGAACATGCCTGGAAATTTTTGAGCTCCCAGAGTGCAACTCTGATTTTGAAATAAACTCTGAAAGTCTTGTTTCTGTAATACTGGTAAAAATCCAATATATAAAAACCTCTTTGTTAAAACTGAGGAAGTCAAAAGGGCTGAGAAATTTGACAAACACCCATTTCTGTCTATCTATTGGAGCTCTTGATTAGGATCTCACAGATTTATGAAAGAACTAATAATAAATACAGCTCTGAACTAATAAGAAAGAGAGGAGGAACGAATGACTGGGAATACACATTCAGTGCCCATTAATTGCCTTGCTATATGGTCCTCCATGCTTGTGGGAATTCATGTTTTAGAAACATTTATGGAGATATCCAGCAGAGAGCATGATACTCTTTTCAGTAGGCTTACTCATACACCTGCAACAGCTAATGAAATAATATCAACTTTTTATGAATATTCAGAGTGCTTTTGTTAATAAAAAAAGAAGGCATTACAATAGCCAGCCATTATGTAGGCTGGCACCAACTGTTCAACTTTTCTAATAGAAAAAATAATTGTGTGTGAATTGTATTGCTCATGAAAGTGAGACAGACGTAGGAAGAAGGCAGGCAGACACCACAAACACTTGCATCCCACCTAAGGCTCCACCTGGAACGCCCGTTATTCAATTACCTGGGCTTACCCTTACAATCCACACAACCTTATGCAGCTTTTGTACAATATGGCTACATGGCTAAGGACTAGTTAATATATGCAGAAAAATTTTCAAAACTACAGCATGTTTGTAGACCTGCATCTTTCAGTGTAGGAATTCTGAAACAATATCATTCAGTAAGAACGAGACCAAAAAAATAATGTTGTCCATTTATGGGCTACTTTAGATCCAAAATGTTATTTATGTAAAGTTTTACGTGCCTGCAACAGGTATCAACAGGGATACAGTTTCTAAAAGCATCTAAGAGGTATGGTAAACATGCAAAGCCACAGTGACTCCTACTTAAGTGTAGCTCCTATTCTAGAGAAAGTAGAGCGGATAAGCTGCTGTTTATGAAAAAGGCTGTTTCTGGCAGTCTCATTTGCCCTGCAAAGGGTGGTTTTCAGTTTTAGATGAGGGAATTCTGAATTCAGATACATAAAGGGGTGTAGATATCATACAGCTGAGCAGGCAGTGCCTTATTTGAAGACATCTGCCACTCCTTTCCCTCTCCACCCTCTCTTCCAAATGAGAGTTCTGTCTCTGAGAACAGAGTGAAGGCAGACAGACAGACATTTAGAGCATTCAGAAGATGAATTTATTTTTTTTTTTCTAATTGGATCTTACACACTTATCAGAATTCCTCCTTGTGACTGAGTGAACTGAATTAAATTGCAATGACATAATTAAGTAATATTCTATTCATAAAAAATCAAACAAACAATTTGTATAAATCAAAGTGTCTATTATTATTGGTGGGTTTGTCTCTTATTCTGACCTTTTCCACAAATATTCTTCCTGTACAGGCCCTCTTTTCAGATCCAGATCTACCATGGTGCTAGTAACAGATCCCCCAATGGGAGACAATCGAGCTGTAGGGCAGGTCAACACAGCTGGCCTTCACTCAGTCATAACAGAGAAAATTCCTTCCCATCTTTCTGTTCAGTAAAGAATGAGTAACTGAAATGATAACCTCAAATGGTAATTTATGGACGGTACATATATAACATACAAATACCTATGTATGTATTTCTCTCTGTTTCTCATACATGCCTTCCTATTGATGGGCAAACACACAAAGAGCTTTTAAAGCAGGAAAAAAGACTTGCCTTCTACTTCAAAACTCTCCATGCACTTGAATTTCTCATCATATTATATTAATTAATCTTATTGACTTCAACATGTATTTTTTATATCCTGAAACGAAAAAGTGAGGTCTATTATGATTACTGATATTTCTAAATTAGCTTTCCCCTCAAATTGAGACAAAATTCTGCCGCCTTTGTCTGCTTCAAATGATGAGCTTGGTTCCCTGCTCACTCTCTGTAGACAACAAAAGCTCTCTCAGAGCAGGGCAGGAGTACAGCCCTACTAATCAGTCCATGATCACAACTAGAAAACTGCAAAACACAGCTTTAATGAGCATAAGACATATCTAAGTAAATCACACCCAAATACCCAAAGTAAGTACATAGAGCCACTAACTCCTCACGCAGTCAAAACTTTGAGGTGGGCCAAGCAGTATTTAAATTCCTATCCAGTGAAAACAAGATGCAAAAACTTCAAGGGCTACTTCAACAACCCCAATGAACAGACTAAACAGACCACAATGAGAATGAGATTTTCTTCTCCATTGTGGAGTTTCACAGGATGCAAGCACACTGTTAGTCTTCAGCATGTGTTATACACAGGGCAGGACACTGACTGACACATGGAAATAACAATCCTGACATCACTTCATAGAATCATAGAATCACAGAATGGTTTGGGTTGGAAGGGACCTTTAAAGGGCATCTAGTCCGACCCCCCAGCAAGGAGCAGGGACATCTTCAACTAGACCAGGTTGCTCAGAGCCCCATCCAGCCTGACCTTGAGTGCTTCCAGGGATGGGGCATCTACCACCTCTCTGGGCAACCTGTGCCAGCGCCTCACCAGCCTCACAGTGAAGAACTTCTTCCTTATATCTAATCTGAATCTGCCCTCCTTTAGTTTAAAA
Organism: Aquila spilogaster; assembly: GCA_024606505.1. Classification (NCBI taxonomy): domain Eukaryota; kingdom Metazoa; phylum Chordata; class Aves; order Accipitriformes; family Accipitridae; genus Aquila; species Aquila spilogaster. The sequence continues at coordinate 13,594 of JANHGO010004200.1, read as the reverse complement.
CCATTACCCCTTGTCCTATTGTGACAGGCCCTGCTGAAAAGTCTGTCTCCATCTTTCTTATAAGCCCCCTTTCAGTATTGAAAGGCCTCAATAAGGTCTCCCCAGAGCCTACTCTTCTCTAGGGAGAACAACCCCAACCCTCTCAGCCTTTCCTCACAGGAGAGGTGCTCCAGCCCTCTGATCGTTTTTGTGGCCCTCCTCTGGACCTGCTCCAACAGGTCCATGTCTTTCCTGGACCGAGGACCCAGAACAGAACACAGTACTCCAGGCGGGGTCTCACCAGAGCAGAGCAGAGGGGGAGAATCACCTCCCTCGACCTGCTGGTCACATTTCTTTTGATGCAGCCCAGGATGCGGTTGGCCTTCTGGGGTGTGAGCATGCATTGCTGGTTCATGTCCAGTTTTCATCCACTTCTGAAGTTGCAGATCAATGCACTTCACACATGATGGAGCAAAATATTCAAACTCGTGTTTTTTGAGAGTTATGTTTCACTTTTTCTTTAGGACGTTCAGTGCAAATGAACTGATTCTTACAAGTATGGAAAATCACCACCATGGAAAGCTATATGGGCTACAAAATACCATAGACAGTGGCCACTCTCAGGAACACTTCTATCTAGGTTTCTAAATGTGAACTTAAGAGTGGGAAGTCTGGACATAAGACAATCTTAGCTCAGGCATTAAAGACCATGAACAGACGTGGCACACGAAGCTAGCATTAAATACGTGCTTCTGCTAGCCTAGACATCTGTTCTTACACCTGGGGAGTAAGTGTGCTTTGAATTTCTTAGTCAAAATTAAATTAATTAGCATGCTAACTCTCATAGATTCAAGCGACCGGTAACATTAATTGCATGATAGTATTCATTAGATTTTGTTTTGGTTTAATCCTGCTAAACTTGAAAATATGCACACTTAAAAAAATCCAACAAAACATAACATTGACATTCAAGTCAGAGAACAAAGGCCATTACAGAACAAAGTTAGGATCAGTCTCTGAATCTCTTTTGTCCTGGGTGCAGGTAGCAGCTTCATGTTCTGTACAGACACAAGTACTTTAAGGAAATGTGAGGGTCAGCAGGAAGAGGAGTCGGGTGTTGATCTTTACCGTGCAAAGACAAACATGACTGTTTGATGCAGACTGATGAGAATTCCTTTGGATACTACATGCAGTGACTACCCAGCTTCACTGAGCTCTTGTGCATACTCTCAATCCTACTGTTAGTTTTTATGAGGATTGCAATAGTTCAGCAATTTGTTAGTTATTATCACGTTATGTTATTCTGGTCTTTGTAGAAGTCATTGAAATATCACTTCCGCCATTTGTAATTATATTTTCTAGAGTCTTTAGTGTAATTTGAAGAGCAGTGTGTTTGTCATGCCCCATCATCAGAACAAGAGAGCCTTATTCCATGCCCTGGTTAGATCACTCCTTTTTAAATACTTAATTTTTGTGGAAGCCAGTAAAAAACGGTTCCTAAATATACCCTAAGCACCATTGTGGATCTGTGCTTTAATCTTGTCTCATGAATTAAATATATATATACTTCTCTAATCAGAGTTTGATTTGGTCTCTTAACCTTGAGTTCCTACAGTTTTTGGACAAAACAGGCTCAGTTTAGGCAGCTTAAGCTAACACACCAATGAGAAAAAGTAGTCCAACTTATCTACTTGTCTCAAACAGTATCCATTTTCAGGTATTCAGGAAAAGGAAGGAAATTATATAATCATGAGAACAGCCATATAGGCAATCCAAATAACAATGGGATTCAATGAGCTGAAAGTTGGTGACTGGCAACTTCCAGCTGAAAGTTAGTGATGGTGAAATAGGAAGTTCTGCATAGAAGCTGTCTGAAGAGGTTTTACTTTAATGTTCCATAACATGCAGTTATGAATATTCCTCAGTTGCACAAAGTCTACACATCTGTAGTGATGAATTCCACAGGCATATAAAGTTATGTTCAAAAATCTTAAATAACAACATTTATATGATATTTTTAATTTCCTTGACAGCTTTCCTTGCACCTGTTTGACAAAAAGGAGCAAAAAAGCAATGGTACTCCCAGACTTTCAGTAGCTGCTGAATATGTATGACTTTGAAGCTATCATCTTATTTAATTTCACTTAATAAAGTTGTTGACATTTTCCAAATATGAAATCGTGATTGTCCTCATTGTCACAGGCTCTTGGCACAGCCCCCTAACATACAAATGTGACATAGTTTCTCCTCAGCTAAAATTTAAAATAAAATCTAATTGCAATGGTATGAATTCAGAAATAGCAATGTGGAGAAAAATAATGAAGTCAATAGAATTAACATGAAAGAAGACCTTTAAAATTAAAGTGAAAAAAATCGATAGAAAAATGTTTGTGCATAAAAATAGTCAACTTTAAACAATATTCAAACAAACAGAAAATAAATTGTTTCAATTATTTTCTGACATAAATAATTATGGTAATTCCAAAAATTGAATTTAAAAGAATTAAGTTTTATCATTATGTATGAGGTTACATTATTAAATGTAACAGGAAATCTACAGTTTGGATCTAACCCTGTAGAAAGGCTTTTTATCATTTAAATATGATTTGAAGGAGGGGGAGGCTCTCCTGCATGTTACTGTCTTCTATTTCATCTTTAATTTAACCCTTTGAGCATTTTGCAGAGTGAACAGGAGTCATGTGCATCAAAGAAGAAGATAAATTTGATTAATTCAGTTTGGTTAAAAAGTAGGAGTATTTCAACTTGCTATCATGTTAGTAACTATAAACTCAAAATCCTGTTGGTGTTTATAATTGGTTGGACACCTTTTTTCAAGGACTTCACTATAAAGCGTGAGAAGCTGCAGACCTGATCAAACATCTGTAGGCACTAAGGTACTGTAGGGAGCTCCTGTAGGGAGCCACAGGCACATCCAGAATGATTTACTCCTCAGGGGAGACAGCCAGTATTTAGGTTCTGTCTTTTCTCAGGGATTCTTTTAAGAAAAAGTAACTTTCTTTCCAGCTGCTGAACAGCTCATGGGTGTTCTGAGCAGCAGCCCCAGCTTCATCCACTCTGAGAGGGAGCAGAAAACACCTTAGAGGCGTTTGGCACACATACAGCAGAGTCAATCCCGGTTGCCTGCGGTTCCCTAAACAGACAGGGAAACAGCTCCTCTTACTGTGGTCCCAGCCTCACGCCTATCACCACCCACCTCAGGACACCCCTCCTTGAGTGGGTTCTCCAGCATGCAGATACCAGCAGCAGGAATTATGTTACCCCAAAGGTCCTGCAGTGTTTATGGAAACAGAATTTGAACATTTCCCACACTGAGTGGAAAGGCTTTGTTTTATCATCATTAAACATATTAATACCAATGAGCTACAGATGCTGCCAATTATATGGTTTGGGAGTTATCTCACATGAGTAAGGTAAATGACCATCCTTATCTTTGTATGCTGGTCACACTGGCTGAGATCATGACTTGCTATAACTCGTTTCATTAAATCCTGAGATATAGTAGCCGAGTATCTGGATCCCTTTAATTAAAGTTTATATAGCATCATAATTTATACAAAAAAAATTTGAGCTGTCTTTACCAAAGTTCTGCAAGAAAGATAGGCTAACATTAGCAATTAAAACTGAACAGAGGCCACTCTTAGTTTGAGTTGACAGTGGACTCTAAGAAAAAGTAGTCTGAGTCATGCCATTATTGCTCAAAGTCATTACATTTCACTATCCTATTTTTAGACTTTTTTTTAAACAGATGTCAAGCCCAGAGACTGAAGATTGAGGAAAGTTAAGATGAAAAAGAACACTCAAGTTTTTCATTAGAAGACTCATTTCAAAACAGGGAGGCAAAATTTACTTGATTCCCAGGTTAAATTTCATTTAAGTAAATACTTGGAAAGCTGAGTTTTTAAATTTTATCAACATCTTTCTTTTTATTTCATTCTATAAAACATTCCTAATGCTCATCTTTTGAGTCTGCCATCTCATCCATGTTTCTGTTGGGTGGTGAATCGCCTGGTTTTGAAACTATTTTCATTTTGTTTCTGCTTTCCCTCCTTTTTTTCCCAGTGTGGAACACATCTTATGTTGAAGATTGACAATATAGTCCACTGACCCTTGTATTTACATTCATATACCATCTATGATGCAGCTAAAGCAATTTAATTTCTGCAAAAAAACCCAAAACTAGAAGAATATTTCATGCTTATAGGCATATTGATTACGTTTAGCCAATGGAAATTGAGAAGAGAAAAAGTGCTAAGTGATCTGAAAGGTATTTCCACATTTCCAACCCATAATCCATGTGCTACAGATTGTGAATTTCCACTTACAGCACTGTACTCATCAGTTTATATAATAATCAGAAAAAATAAATTTTCCCTTGTTTATTTGGCCATTTTCAAATCAGTACAAGTGAGAGCAGCCGCAGTAAAGTCTGTTGCTGAACTGGTTTGCAGCAGAACTGCGTTTGACTCACTGCATCCATTAAACTGGCTCTGAAACTAGCTGCAAAACAAGGCTGAACTTTTTTTTGGAGGATCTGATTATCTTGCAAAATTTTCAGCACTTCCTTTTTCAGATTAGGCTGTGAAGTGTGGGAAGTCTCCTCTCATCCTTCCTTCTCCCCTTCCCCACCTCCAGGCTTTCAGCTATTGCTTAAGACTCTGACTTAATAAGGAAGTTCGGAGGAGCATGGCGAAGTTAATATACACTAGGTTAAAATGGATCCAAGATATATGGTGAAGAACTTTGTCTCAGGACAGCAAGGGTGTATTCCCATGCAATGACTGAGGGGCTGGGTCACTTTGGCCAATTCCTGCCACCTCCCTGTGCCATCCTTCTGCTGCCCTTTTGCCTGCCTTCCCTAGATAACTGATAAATTCTTCAAGGCAAGCCCTATTTCTTGCCACGCATTTTTACCCGAAGGGATTCCTCTTGACCAAGTTTAGACACTTCAAAGTTAGACATCTCTACCCACAATGATCCTCTTACTGATGAGAATTCTCCAGGAGATGATTTGTTTGACCAGCCGTGGACAGCTAACTGAGGACTGCACAGAGGTCTCCTGAGTTCTCTCCTCTACTCCATTTGTTATGAAGGCAACCTGGCACTAGTAACTCAGGCTAAGACATCCAACTTCTGGACACGGACATGAGAGCAAATGAAGTCTCTCTAATACAGCCTGTGTGGCCATTATAGACACTTAATACAACCCTAAGTAAAGTTTTATCTGAATTTGGTTGGATTTGCTTTAGTTGAACAGATTTACTCTTCATTTCAAAGTCACAATTCATTAAACAGCTAAAAAGGGGAAAATGATTTTGTGCTGCAATATCTCCCTTCATCCCCTAAAGCCTTTGCAGCACATCCAGCCATGCACAGAGGTGAAGAGGGGGATTCCACTCGTGCAAGGGTGGGCAGCTGGAATGAACACCCTCTGAAGAAGGGAGGCTTTGAAACACCATACGAAACTGAGGAAAATGGCAAGTATTTTCTACAACTTGTGTAGCCTGAGACTTGAGAAGCAGCTTTCCCTTGGACTACACTTAAATTTTTCCTGAAAGAAACATCAAACCAACAGGTTTTGAACACACCTATATAGTCTCTGTCAAGATGAAAAGTTAATAGATCCCAATGGGTATGGCTGCTTGATCAGCAAGGTTATTTTGTGCTTGGCTGTGCCTGGTTTTGCAAGCGCTCCTTTACTGAACCGTGGTATAATTATCGCTTGCGGGAAAGAGTTTGTTCAGTTCCTAGCCTTGCGCTGACAACAGCCTGCAGCCCTGTGCTGCTTCCCCTGCTTTCACAACTCAGCAGAACCTGTCCCATTGGAACAAGGCCAGTTACAGGCAGACGTGACCACAACATTGCCCAGCCCAGATTACCTATCATCTAGTTGGGCAACATAGTGATAGAGTCCCAAGAAGCCTCCAAAAGTAGCAGAATGACTGTGACACAAAACCCGGGCCTCTGCCCACTTGCTCACCACTTACTGCTTCAAGGTGGCTTTGCAGCACTCCGATGACACAGCCCTCCTATGCCTTTGTGCAAAAGGATCCCCACAGAGATGTTCCCTTTCTCTTTTGGTGCAGGGAAAACCACTGCTAGGGAAAATTTTAGGGAAAAGTCTTGTGCATTGGCAGTACAACTCTATAAAGGTGAAGCAACATAGAGTGATGGATTAAAACACAACACACCAGGGCAAAGCACAGCTCAAGGGCAACCTTGCTTTTTACTGACCTGGTTTAGAAATTTCTAATTTGCACCTTCGTTCTCTTAAATACATTTGCATTTACAAATGTGTACACCCTCACACCTGCATCCATCCAACATGACCAGTCACCCTGGAGCAGAGTAGGTAAGTGCTTCTCTACTAAGCAAGTGATATTCCCCAAGGCTGGTGGTCACATTTGTGTTCTCCCATTCAGCAAAGGTGTTGGCTGGGGAGCATGCCAGCTCAATATGAAAAGAATGGCTTCGAATCTAACCTTGTTACCATTTTTTTCCTTTTGCTATGTTTCTTCCATACAAATGCATGTCGGTTCCAGAATACAAGTTTTGGATTAAATTAGGGAGTTGTGTCCTAATTATGTCTAAAACAGGCAGATTGACTGCTCTGTGTTAGATCTTGCTTCTCCACAATGACAACTGGCTTAGCCCAGATGTCAAACTTTTAGAACAACCCAGATAAGATGAGCAAACTAGGAGCAGCTTTATAATATGACTTGGGATAAATAAGTATGGATTTTTTTAATTTACTTTGATTTTAAATCAGGCATCTAAATTAGTACTCAGTCCTGTCAGTTGCCACAGTAGTATGAGAATACCTTTGTGTATAGCTCTCCAAAACTCAATTGCTCCCCTAAGCATTGCAAGGAGCAAACTGACTTTGATGTGAAATTATACATTCAGGATATTCTTGTGAGAACCACGAAAGTGACTCAAGAATGCCAGTCCCCACTGATCTTATTGTAGACTATGCTCTTAAATCATTCTCAGGCTTTGAAAATTCATCTACATCTTGGGCATCCAAATTTGAGAGATTTGTCCATGACCGTGGAGGCAAAAAGACCAAGTATGATTTAGATACCAAATAGTAATTATAGGTTTGGGGGACAGAGGGACGTTATTGTTTTTTTCCTTAGATCAGTGGTTTTTATTTTCCTTTCCCTTGGGGACAAATTGTCTATATTTAGAATCAAGTTTTTATGGTGGAGAGTTTAATTGTGAATGAATATAGCTCTCTATACATCCATAGACATGGACTTAACATCTGTACATACAGAGTCGTTAAAGTCCCCATAGTTCTAAAAATTGTTTCATAATTAACTATTAAAATTGATGAGGGGAAAGGGTAAACTGCATAATGGAAAAGTGTGGTGTGATGTAAATATTATTTGAATACAGCCTTGCTCTGAAGTTTTCAGCAAAAATTCCACTGAACTAAACAGAAGTTTTGTGTAAATAAGCAGTAAAAAGCGTGTACGGTTTTATGTGGTACAACAAATTAAATTTTATAGAAGAGGGAAATGAAATCTTCTTGTCTCCTCAGAAAGCAGTTTATTAAGTTAATGGTCTAACTTAAACCCAGTTAGCTATGGTGCAATGCTATGGCTATAGAAGTACAATAGTTTAATTGTAACGCAGTCCAAATCCAGATGGCACTGAAAATATCTTTTTAACCAACCAGTTCCTGCCACAAAAATACACTGCAAGTTCAATGGCAGTTCAAACGCGAGCATTAAAATCGATTATTAATGACTACACAATTAAGCCCTGTTGTGCAGTCAGTCGCTGCTCTCGCGCACCCCCGCCACGAAGCAGTTTGCTGCCCGCCAGGCTGGCATGGGCACCCAGGCTCTCCCCACGGCTGGCACCGCCGCTGCGAGACTCTGCACCCTCTCCCGCGGTCCCCGAAGCCAGGTTAGACCCTGCCAGCTGGTTGTGCCCACTACCGAGAAGCGGAACGGTCCCCGGGGGCAGGCACTTGCCCGTCCCCGTACTCACCCTAGCTCCTTACCCATACCGCGGGGGGCAGACGTGACCGGCCGGCTGGGGGTCAGTAATGCCGAGGGAAGCAAGCACCCGTGGGTTTCACAGATCCTGCTTCCTTTCCCATGAAGGGTGGGGACAAGGTTGACCTCTTAAGGAACTACTAGAAATTTGGTTCTATATTTGACTTTCGATGGCTGTTAAAGAAAACTGCTCAGGGCAAAGTTTGCGTAACACCACCTTCCTCTCGCAAACAAAACATGTTTTTTGGAAGTGAGGTGGAAATTTTAGCTATTACTTTAACAGCTTTAAAATTCTCAGAAATATATGAGAAAACCTGCCCCAAAAGCTATCGCATAATAATATTCCATGTACCGAGACAAAATTAATACGAGATGAGATGACTCTTTCATCACAGCAGGGAGACTCGGGAAAAAAAGCCCTGAATATGGATCAAGGTTTTGGGTATTTAAAAGGGCAACTCAGGTGTGTGTGGTGTTGAAGACATGTTTATCTTGGGCTGAGATTAAAAAGTTCTGTAATCAGGATAGGCTTTTGTAATGCAATGATTTCCTCCAAATTATGAATAACTTGAAATCACGCTAAGTCCCCTAAGCTTTTTTTTTTTTTTCCTTAAAGTAGTACCTATATGCTAAAGCCTTAAGGGAAGCTATTTTGTCTCTTTTAAGGCCAGTTTTTATAACCACTGTAAGTGTTATGGGCATATTTGAATTTTTCACATTCAAATACTTTCAAAGGTGGGAGTTACATCCCCAAGTCCTGTTCAGGAAACACCCATTTTCTCTCACACTGTATTATTCTCTGTGTAACATTAGAGTAAAGGATTCATCTAACCCTTCATGAGAAGCAAGAATTGGGATACACGAGAAATGACAGATCAGCTACAGCTAGCATGGTATTTTCCTGGTTTAATTATTCTTTACTTGAAAGACACTAAAATACTTTGAAAGTTCTCACACTCAGTCAAGTTTTTGGTGCAATGCACAAAACCAAAAGCAAGAGGGCTGAAGTTCAAACAGCAGCTCACAATTTTTAGTAACAATACTGAAAGAAGTTAATAGTGCCTCTGATCTCACCAAGCAAGAAAGAGGTCTAATATGGCAAAAAGTTATACAGGGACAAAACCATCTGAGAGAGATAAAACACTCGGACACTGTCCACCTCGGACACTGAAACAGAGCTGCTTTCTCTTAAAGCTGCTGAAGATGCCACTGCTATTCTCACAGCACTGCAAAACTTAAAAAAAAGTCACGAGACCTGCACTTGCCTTCATCCGAGCTCTGCTCTAGACAGGGACAGCCTAGCTCCCCATGGGGCACTTGAAAAGGCGAGGTGGATTCAAAGCTCCACAAACAAGACAACGTTCAGCGAAGTGGGGTGGGGGGGGGGGTTGTGAGGAAACCTGTTTGGACCTTCAGCCAGAGAAATTCTGGCAAGTGATATAAAAACCATCATGGAGGAGCTCAGGGTGGCAAAGGGGACAGAAATGGAAGCCCTGGCCTGAGGGGACAGAGGAGAGATGGACTAGTCACTTTCTTCTTGGTTGGCCAATGACACATTAGCAGATACCATATCTAATACATTCTCCTTGAGTGTTCCCTCTTGTTTCTGGCTTCCACTTCACTGATTTCCATGAGAAACGGCTGATCAGGACTCTGTTCAGCATCCCTGTGCCCTCCAGCATCCTGCCACCCTTTTCCTTGAGATCCAGAGGTGATTCCTTATTCTTTTGTTTAAGGAATGCACTTTGAGAGAAAGTACAAACGTTATTGATAACAGAGGTCAGCTCCCTCCCCTCCCCAAGCTATGAATATTTCCTTTTTCACCATTAGAGACATAACTAAATTAAAATGTCATTACTGTAATATTTCCCTGCTACATAAACTTTTCACCTAAGAATCTCAAAAGGCTTTGTTCTGGTAAATATTGTCATCTTTGAGAGGCTTGGTAATGAAGTTGGTATATGACACAGTTTAGGAATAAAACTCAGAAACACAGATTGCACTCCCTAAGTCTAATTACTGCCATCCTATGCTTTTCTCTTTCTGGCACCTAAAAATTTGAAAAAATATGATTTTATCTCCCAGACCCATTCAGCCCATATTTTACTAATAGTCCCAGTAATGCACTGTGCAGTGGATAACAGGCCAAACAAAACCACACCAAATGAAGATAAAAAAAATCATGTTTAAGAAGAGTCTGGATTTTGCTAAGTTTACAGCCTTTGAGATATTCAAGCACATAATACCAGCCAAATGAAGACGCTACTTTAGAAAGCATCCAGTTTTTAGTCAAAGACACCTAAGGTTATGCTGAAATGCCTTTTTTTTCAGGGAACAGTGATTTGAACGGAAGCTCAGCACTTCCCTGACCGCAGGCCAGCATGGATCCAGCCCCTGGGTCCCTTCCTATGGGAACACAAGGCAGAGAGACCTCTTTTCAAAGGAGGTCAGCCTTTGAAACAGGAACTGACCTTCAGCAACCAAGACTCCCCTCTCCTTTGCAGCCTTCGTGCAGTTTCTATTAGAAAGCAATGCGATGGGGTATATTCTAATTCTCATCTGCTGAACGTCCTTAAAAGCATGCGGTTGTTCCTGTTCTCACTAAAAGACAGGAACTGAGCGCGTTTGAGAGACAGGACTGTCCCTCAGCTCCTCTTCCTCTGCCTTTCCCATATATGGTTAGTTCTGCTATCAAACCTAATCCATTTGCAGTGTTTAAGAGTAATTTTGATCATCAGGGGTAGAAAGTATGAAGCCCCTGTGTGTTTCTGGGAAACTTTCTGTGGGCTAACAAGGATCCAGGCAAACGCCCAGGCACATTCAGCTTGCTGCCATTTCTCCGGAGAGGAAGAGGAGTGGATGTCCAGACGAGGGGTGCAGCTGCCTGCAGGAGGGGGAGAGCAGGGAATAACCTTCTGCCATTGTCACTTCCAGGAGAGAGGAGAAAAGCAGGGGGTACCTGCTGCGAAGGATGCACTCAAGGGGGTCCGGAGCCCACATCCCAGCCTGGAATCCAGACTTGTATCCAGCTGCCACAGTCAGAAATCCCACCCTAAATAAAGATGGGCTTTCTTTCCTAGTCACATAAAGGGGAGCTGTTTAGGTAAGCCCCACATCATAAATGCATTGTGATACCTACCCAAAGTGAGAATAGCGCTTTTCCCTGCAAGAGCAGCTGCTCTTTTATAGAGGTTGATAGGTGAGAAAATGGAAAAGTTTTACATTTCATTTAAAATTGAGCCACAGAGCTTTCTAAATCAATATTGGTGCCCTCAAATCTCAGACCAAAAAATACCTGTCAAAGGAAGAGAATGACTGTTCTCATCATTCTAGCCATCAAAGTTATTTTGATCAAGTCTGTGTGTATTTTTAATAACGATTTTCCTTCTCCCCCAAAGTCTTGTTATTCACTTGAAGGTAAAATTATACAAAAGAGGAGCAACTCTCTGAAAAAGTGTGAGAACCTCTGGGACAAGATCAACCAGTATTTTGTCAACTCAGGATCTTGAATTATACGTGTGACAGAAGGCACTGTGACTATGGCTCTTCACAATAGAAATAGTTTTAAAATATTCATTTTAACAACATATAACAGTGGCAAGACTACAATAAATCACAGTTTTCTGTTTGTTTGCCATCTTTAACATTAATGATTGTGAAGATGATATATTTACATCATCCATGTCCCAATGTAAACAGATGGAAAAGACTTCCTCAGTGCTATGAAAAGCCTCTCTAAGAACTCGAATTCGAACTTAAAAGAACAACAATCCTGAAATTGTCTCAAAGTGTTTCATATATCGTCTAAGTCATGCTGAGATTTACACAAGAAACCCCTACCAAAACCAGCTGGAATCAGGGAGAGGGGAAAGCAAATGTTCTAACAGCTTTGTTACGCTGGGCTTGTAGCACTGTTCCCAGTGCTAAGCAGTGTCCTACTACAAATATCTGAAATTTTAAAAAAATTCTAAGAAGCATTACTTAGAATTTATTAAAAGCAACTATTCAATTTAGAATATATGCTAATAAGGCTTTTCTAAAACCAGAATGCTTTTGCCCATGGCACGGACAAAGTTATGGTTAAGGCATGTATTCTAATGGATGAATCTGCATGATAGAAGATAACAACAAAGGACTACTACACACAGATCAGTGACAACATTATTTCAAACAGTATAAGTGCACTTAAAGGGGGGGAGGCTGCTGGACATGCATCATATTTATAGCTGTATTTCTTCACTGGTAAATCATACCTTTATCTGAATATTTCATACATAATTGTTATTCTCAGAAACATGACTAATATCAAAATGAAATACCACAAGTTGTACCAGGAACTTTTTATCTAACTTTATTATTATTCAAGATTCAACCTTATGATTTCACAATTACAAAATACAGTCCTCTTGAAATGAAATTCTGCATAAATTTTGTTCAAGCTATTTCAAAAAGGCAGTGATGTAGTTGAGATCAGAATCTGACATGTAACACTTAGGCAGCCAATAGTTGCACAAGCAGCCACCTCCTAACAGACTTTTCAGAGGTATTGGGAAGTTCTTAGATTGTTGTCCATAAGTATACGGAGCACAATTCGGTGTTTAAAACATTTACAGCATTTTGCGTATTTGCTACGAAACCAAATTCAAAGTAACGTCTCAACTTAAAAGAAAAATAATTTTACATTCATTTGTGCTCGTAAGCATCCTTCTAAAATTTAAACTACTTCTCAAGTTTCTCAAATACTAAACCAAAAGGGCAGTTTTTAACCATAGTGCCATGCAGTTTTTAACTGTAAATGTAATTGTTGTTAATGTGATGGTAATAAATAACAAACAACATATGCTATAGCCTGTAAATAGGGAGAAACAATCATGGCAAAATGAAACAGCACAGCAAAATTACACATCATTCACTCATTGAAGACGACTGCTCTAATATTCTGCTCTTTCTTCTATTCCTTATGAAAAGCTATTCTAATTATTTAAATACATCTGCATCAGCTAAACCGACATCTTACAACAGGCATTTAGCTAGAAACAAAACAGAACAGTGGAGATTCCATTTCTGGTTTTGGCCAAAAAATCCCTCAAACCCCCAAGTAAAATTTTGCAGATCAGGAAGATATTTTTAAGCATTAAAAGTAATTAATTTTCCTTTTACTGCAATGCTGCCAAAATGGGGGGGAAAGCCTCTAAACTGTCTCCATTAGTATGCAGATAATGTCATGTACATGTGACACATGATGTCAAGAATTCTATTTCATTTCTTACAGCTGAAGGAACAGAATATAGATGCTGCTGCTATAGTAGCATTTGAAGTGGAGTTATACATACCTGCCCATACCAACTGTATTCCAGCATTGTAACCTCAGTGAACACCAAGTCTTAGAAAACTCAGAGCAAATTCGTGAATACCAACTGTTTCATGTAAGACAAAGCCTATGACTATGCTGCTACTTTCCCTTTCAAGGGAGTGTGCTACAGTCTACAACTTTTTACTTAGCCACCAGCACTGCTACAATCATAGCTTTGTTGAAGTGTTGTGCTCTTGCAGCTAAAACCTGTTGATAATGAACCTGAACCCATTAT
>JANHGO010004199.1:0-25495 GCA_024606505.1 Aquila spilogaster | reverse complement strand
CCTTCCCTTCCCTTCCCTTCCCTTCCCTTCCCTTCCCTTCCCTTCCCTTCCCTTCCCTTCCCTTCCCTTCCCTTTCTTCGCTCCTCTGGTTCCCACTGCAACAGGATGTCACCAGACACCCTATTTCTCCCCATTATCTTTGTGGGTTTTTTTTGGGGGGGGGAGAGTCGTATCTGTTTTTCTTAGAGATCTTTGAATCACTATCAAAAAATCACATTGTCCCCGATTATTTCTGTATTTAATCAGCAAATACGATCCAATTATACAAGGATAAAGAAATTAAGTCTCACTCAGCAAACCTACTTCTCTTTTTCCCCAAGGGGAGGAGAGGTCTCCCCTCGGGATTATGTGATTAAACAGAGGTTTAGAGGCGAAATCTTGCTTTGTTGCTTAAAGAGCTTAATCTCAAATCCTCTCAGAAGTGAACTGCGCTTACAAATGCTGAGCAAGGGATCCGCGGGCTGATCACCCGCACGAGGTCCGGCTGGGCTCTGCACCCCATGCCTGAACACAGACATGAGCTTAAAATCACAGAATGACAGGATCCATGAGGTTGGAAAAGGCCTTAGCAGATCACCAAGCCCAGCCATCAACCCACCATGCCCACTGAGCGTGCCCTTCCAAAGCTATTACCCTTTTAAACGGTGCCAGATCTGGGCGCTGGGACTTTCACAGGCTGCCGTAGCTGTTAAGAAATCTGCAAGGATTCACGGAGGGACTCAAAGCTCTTCCCAAACTTTTAGTTCCTTACTTGCATTTGTCTTTCCATTCATGTCACCCAAAGCTGTCATTTTTGTTCAGAAGAAAACTCCTTCAGGGAATTGGAGGGAGTGTTTTGGCGTGTTGAGCTGTCAGCTGCACTGCAGCAAGTGTGGCACATGCCACCAAAGGAGGACTTGGGTTTCCTGGCAAACCTTCACTGCAGATCTGAATGGGAGCAGAGGGCAAAGAGAGAAAGAGGAGAGGGAGGGAGGGAGCTACCCCAGCGCTGAGCCCAGACGTGAGCTGATCCCCAGCTGAGAACTGGAAAGAACTGAGAAATGCGATAGAAATAGGAAGGCGGAAACATCAGTGCCTGCTGTGGTGGACATGACAGTGAGTAACACCATTGCCTTGTCCTGTCCCCTTCCATTGCCCACACAAGCGCTGGCAGAAGCATCCCTCTGGCTGATGTCTTGGTCATAACGCCCACAGCTCTTCCACAAGGTTTGGTGAAAGGTGCATTGAGGCAGCTCTTAGAATCACAGACTCAGAGAATCATGCAGGTTGGAAAAGACCTCTAATATCCCCAGGCCCAACCCCAGCCCACTGTGCCCACTGTGCCCACGGCCCACGTCCCTCAGTGCCACATCCCCACAGTTCTGAACACCTCCAGGGATGGTGACCCCACCACCCCCTGGGCAGCTGTGCCACTGCAGCACTGCTCTTTCAGAGAAGTTCTTCCTAATATCCAAAATATCTTCTTCCCTTGGCTCTTCCATGGCTGTAGTGCTCCCAGGGAAAGGGAATGCAAAGGGGAACGTGTGAGCCCTGAAGCTCTTGAGAACTGCTAAACCGAAAACGTTTAATCGCATCAGTAGTTGATATAAGTGTATATATATGTGTGTGTGTTTAATGCAGGAATCAGTGCAGAAGAAGGGGTTTGGAAGGGCTCCCCGAGTCACCTCTCTTCACAGATCATGCACGTGCAGATGGGTGAGTGCCAGGGGAAGCAGACTGCAGGGCAGGGCCTGGAGGAGCCAGAAATGAGACAAAAAGAGGGCTGGGCTGGCCGTGCACGGGTCCCTGCAATAGCTCTGGAGCAATGGGCATCTGGCTTCAAGAAAAGCCATGCTGGAGGGAGGAGAGGTGGGAGCCTGGGCTGCGTCCAGCTGGGATCCTGCAGCCAGAGGAGCAGATGGTGGCCGAGAGGAGGAGAGGGAAAGGCAGCGGCCGCCTTCCCACAGGGCACAGAGCTGCTTGGAGGGGCGGCTGGAGATGGGGGCTGGACGTTGGGTGCACGCTGCGTTTGTCATCAGAGCACCGCCCTGAGCTGGGACCCCCGCTCTGCAGCACTGCATCTCATTTCCACGGTGCCCGCGTCCCAGTTTGTGCGTCCCAGCCCCTCCTGCACTGCCTGTCTGCTCCTGGCTGCAGATATTAATGATACGAGTTAAGTGGGGTTGAGAGACTGCGTTCGTTATTCAGCAGTTCCTCAGCAGCCTGTTCTCTATGAAGGGGCTGTGCCATAGAGCATCTGTACCCTTACTCCGTAAGAAGGAGCTGGTGTGCACTGAGCTGTGATAGAGGAGGATTTACTGTTGTGGTCTTTGCAGTCTGGGTGAGTTCCAGTGCTGGATGTGTGTTTTAGGGACCAAGTCCCCGGAGACAAAGCTCTGTGACGTGGGCTCTGCGGTGGTCCCAGAGTGCTGCAGAGAGGTTGAGCAGCTGTGTGTTACCTCCTGAATAGCACTTCGGGAAAGTTTGCGTTTTTCTCTATCTGTGTTTGGATCAAAGCCATTTCCAAACTGGTATCCTTTTGTCCTCTGCTTCGTCTCTTTGTGTAAAACAAAAGGGTTTTTTTTTTGTGTTAAACCTAAAAGGTCAGATTTTCAAAAGCACACGGTGCACAGACTGCATACTGAGCACTTGGCTGTCAGCTTTCCAATGCTACTTGCAATACTGAGGCTTATTTAGGTGGGAGTAGAGGTCCCCAGGAATCCTGCCCATGAGCATCCTCTATCTTTGCCATAGGACCCAAGGGGAAAATCCCTGTAGCCCTTCACAGCAGAGCACTGTGAAATCCGAAAGCTGAAATCCAACTTTTCCACAAATAACCGATGGGAAACTCATACTGAGCCCATCATTCTCCAAAATCTGTGTTTTGATGTACAGACTGCTGTAGTAACTCAACCAAGGACATACCCAGAGGTCCCAAGACCAAGAATCTGTCTTTGTGGGATCCTCGGCCTTGCCATCAGCCCAGCCAACGCAGTGGAACTTTGCTGGTAGCCTCACATTGGCTGTCCCTCAGCATCACAGCAATGGCCTTAGAAGAGCTTTGCTGGTAACCTCACACTGAACCACTCTCTGAAATTCAACCAGCGCAATCAAGGGTGGTATGGTCTGATATTTCTAAGCAAGCCTTGCTGGTACATGGTGTGGAAGTAGCAGGTTGGTGAGAGCTGGGTGCTGTTGTGAGAAATACAGCTTCACTCAGGACCGAGCCCTTCCAGCCCTGCGTAGAGGGGTGTAAAGGAGCTGGGAAGAGCAAAACAGCCATAAATAGCCTCCCACCTCCTCACAGGTGCTCCTTGCAGGGGAGCTCGTTATCCGCCACCAATGGCACTGACAATGGCGGAGGCAGAGGATGACAGCTCCATCATTAGCGCCTGTGGGGAACGGTCCCCGGTGTCAGCACGCATCTCTCATTCCTCATGGCACCTGTAAAGCCAGCTGGGATGACCCTGACACGCAGGAGGAAAACAAATCCCACAGGGGAAGAAATTGCTCTGCACGATCCTTCCAATGCCAGGAGGTGCTCTTCTCTCCATGCCTGAGGCCTCGCTGTTGTTAGTGAAAAGATCAGTGGGAATGCAGCAATCCTCAGGAGAGACCTTTCCTGAGATGGTTGTGCCTTTCTCCAGCTGGATTTTGCCCAGTACTCCATTTTTGTTCCTTTTTAGCCCTTTGTTCCATAGACTTATTGTACCATAGCCGCTGCAAACTCCTTTGGACATGGGTATGCCAAGACCCAGCCCGTCGGTCTCACCTCTCTCCTGCGAGCGTTTCTCCTTTCCCGAGATGCCAGGATCCGGTGTTAAGCGTGCTGCCCAGGTGGAAGGCAAAGCTGGATCCAGCTCGGTCACGGTGATGTCTCCTCCACTGCAAAGTCTGCAGCTGGCGTGTGACACCTGCTGGGGACACAGGGACTGGCTTTAATGGCACAGGGTGGGCTGCTGCTTCAGGTGGCTCAAGAAGTGAGCATTGAAATATCGGGTCAGGCATAGGCACAGCTGCCCAGGGAGGTGGTGGGGTCACCGTCCCTGGAGGTGTTCCCGAACCGTGGAGATGTGGCACTGAGTGCCGTGGTCATTGGGCATGGTGGGGTGGGCTGGGGTTGGGCTTGGGGATCTTGGAGGTCTTTTCCAACCTTAATGATTTGGTGATTCTAAGCCCCAACCAAATGCAGCCTATGCTCAGGGGAAGCTGAGGACCCTGCTCTCGCCTTTCCCCAGCACCATCCCAGCTTTCTGCTCTGGGTTTCAATGCTATTGCGCAGGGTATCCTAAATGGGCACACACCATTGGTTTTCTCTCCGTGGAAGCCTTCCAGTTTTGCAACACTGAGAGTCGTTATTGGATTACAGTGTTTTCTTGTCCGTTATGTGCTTTCAGTTACTGCTTCCAATTATTTTGCCTTCCTCTGCAGTGTACTTTCATATTTTATTCTATAATGGTCTTGCTGTGCCCGAGGATCTTTTCAGCTCTAGTAATAATTGTAGCAGTAATAATATAAATCATTTTGGTGCTACCTGCGTGCATCTGGTTGCTTTCTTTGCATCTTTCATAAGAGCTACACGGGACCAAATGGGGTATTTTGGGCATCTTTTCCCTTTACCTCTCAAAGGAGAATTGCCAGGTCTACCTGTGTGTGTGCCAACCTAGGCAGTTCAGTGTATTGCAGTGGTTATTGGCTATGATCATCCTGTTTCCACATGGCAGAGTCCCCACTGATGTTTTTATAGCAGTACATCAAATCCCAAAGGATTAGGTATAGGGGATGACTGTTCAAAGATCCCAAGTGGTTGCATTCACTCGCTTAAGGGCGTTGTTATTGGTGTTGTCAGTATTATTGAGCTTTTGGTTATCGTAGCTATAATGGAAGTATTTATTTGCATTAAGGGAAAGCCCAGAGGCTGTATCGGTGCCTGAGCCATCGCTGGCCACGGCAATTTACAATTTTAATACTAATAGAAGAATAGCGAAGAACTGGAGAAAATCAATCACTACCCGTCCTGCTTTTGCAAGCAGCAAACTGAGCCGTGGGGATTTCAGGCCTTGTCCGGCTTCCCACCAGCAACTGTGGCTGAGTCAGCAGCACCATTCCCAGAGCGGCGGTTCGGGACTGCAGCCACATCATCCCCACCTGTAACGAGCACTGTGTGTGTGCTCAGGATGTTATATCCCCACCGGAAGGCAGGAAGGCACTGCTTTGCAGAGGGCTCTAACAGCAGGCTAGGAGTGCTCAGGTGGGGTCCAGCATTTGTCATGGGTTTGACTGAGACTCAACAGGACAACACCTGCAGAAGACAAAGCCTTCAGGTGCCATGATGTCCTGGTTGGGGTCTGCCTGTGGATGTGTCAGGAGAAGGAGTGTTTCTCATTCCCCCTGGAGGATCTGGCTTCCAAAGGTGGAAAGGAGGAGGCAGTGTGGCCTCGTGGCTGCAAGGAAAGTTGTTGGAGACGAATGGTTCTGAATAAGGATGGAATAAGGCATCCTTCAACTCCTTCCTCCAACCAGGATTTACGAAGCAGCACATGTGTGGCCTCAGTCCCCCGTTCTGGCTCATTTTGTATTTTTGGTGTGAGAAAATAAATCTTTGGCAGGGAACAGGACGAAGTGGAGACATGCGCTGAGCCGGTTCCAAGCAAGAGCCAGCCAAAGCCCCGAAGACCCTGAGCTGAGTCACATCTGATGCCGCTTCTCTGCTTGTTTTTGCCCTCTGGGCTCCTCCTTCTGCTGTGCAGTTTCTCATTCTGGGCCGTGGAGGCTCCTGAGGAGCCCAGTACCGCAGCGGGGTGCCACGTCCTGGAGGGGATATTTGGAAACATGGCTGCTACCGCTGGGAGCATCCCATTGGGATCTCAGCGGGGGTCTCCTGGGAGCTGCGCAGGCTGCTGGTGGTGTTGGAAGAGATGAGTGATGTGGGACCCTCACTGATGGACCTCACTGGGCAAAGACCCCATGGGTGCCCCTGTGTGTTTGCTGGCCGGCAGGGCCAGGGGGCTGTTCAGAGATGTCTGGATGAACAGAAATGCAAATGGGAGTGAAACACAGAGCCTGCACTGCTGAGCTGCCTGTGTCCTGGGCTGGATGACCGAGAGAGGAGATCGAGTGGATCAGAATAAGCTTCCCTGACAGCAGGAATAATGATGGGGAGAAAAAAGGGAAGACGCTGAGGGGTTTATCTGCCCCTCCTTGCTGGGAATTAGGCAGCACTACGAGATGCAGCCGCTCCTGCCAGGCTGGCTGGCTGATAGAGAAAGTACAGATGGGTCCCTGCAGCAGGGAGTTGTGCTTGGATCGCACCCCAGTGCCCATACTGTGGGTCATGGCAACACAGCGGCCATTCCAGCCATCCCTCCCCTTAGAGTTCACTAAACCTCACCTGCATTCACTGTTGTCACTGCGTGACTCTGGTCTCATAGACTCACAGAATCATTAAGGCTGGAAAACTATTAAGATCCCCAAATCCTACCCCATCCCACCCCCACCCACTCATAACCACATCCCTCAGTGCTACATCCCCACCGCTCTGGAACACCTCCAGGGATGATGACCTCCCCACTCACTGGGCAGCTGTGCCACTGCAGCACCATTGCCCCATAGCACATCTGTGTCTGTGACAGATGCAGTACCCATGTCCCCTGGGCAGGACCCAGTCCTTCCTGCCAAGGCTCTGTTCTCCTTTTTGATCATGTGTGATCTCTGCTGCCTATTCCTGAGCTCTGTTTACAAACTCCAAGTGCAGCTCTGGGCTTTATTAGTGGCTCTGAGCCACGTGGAGCAGTTGTCAAAACGACACTTCAGAGCCAGGTGCTCAGAAACATTCACGTGTAGAAACAGAATTTTGGGCAGAGTTTGCAGGCTGCCCCAAATCCCATTTCTTATGCGGGTGCAGAACCTGGGACTTGTGGAAATGTCACTTAGTGTCTCTATTACATCTTTACTTCTGTTTACCTGAGCCTTCCATGGCAATATGTTGTGGGTTTTTTTTTAAGCTCTCACAGCATCTTCAAATTCTGTTTCCTTTTCATTTTAGGTGCTAATTATTTTCCAGCGGGCGGAGCAGCCCGGTCCCTTGCTCCACTTTCATCCCTTCATCCCATCAAACAGCCGCGCTCACTCGGGCTCATTACTTTTCACATCCTGAGCTCTAATTGGCAGCATTCCATCAAGGCTGAGCCTCCCCGGAGCCTCCCCAGCTGCCTCCATACATCAGAGCCCATTCCTAGAGCCAGGCAAGAAATGCAGTGGTTCTTGAGCATTTCGTGCTGCTCCACCACAGTTTTCCTTGTGAGATGCTTCCTCCACATGTGGGGGTCAAGGCATTTTGGGGTGCAATAGGTCACGGCCCCACCAGCCCCATACTCACAGGGATGCTGTGCCTGAAGGACAGCCCCATCTGATAAGCCCCTGCCATCTCCATTACCACTCCATCACTTTGATCTGGATTGCTACACTGCATCTCTCTCCGGCCCTAACATAACAGGAAAGGAAATTACATGTATTTGAAAAATCAAATCACTTTGACGAAATTCAAGGGCAATTTGACTGAAGCCAGAGTTGTTATCCTATCTCTTATCACTGAATGAGCAAGCAGGACTGTTAATTTCGACTTGATTTTGTCCCTTTAAATCATAGAAACGTGTGATGTCAGGTCTAATGCTCCATCAGTGCCTGTAATGCCATCAGTCATACGAGAAATATTATGACATAAATATTTTTTAAATGCTGAATAGCTTCTACTCTTTTGGAAGAGGTCCCATTGTAAATGGAATGAGCTCTCACTGGAAGAAAGATAATAATCATAACCCAAATCCCTTTGGATTAGCTGGATGTCAGTTCAATGCAGCGGTGTGCTGCCCTTTGGTCTTGGAAGTTCCTGCAATCTGAATAACCCCTAGCAGCCACCAGCCCCGTGCTGTGCAAACCAGGCTGCTTCGGAAGCTGCACGGAGCTGTAGGAGCAGTGGAGCTGGCAGCACACTCCTCATGCACCTGCTTTGTTTTATCTGTGGGCAAAATCTGGAGGCCTGAGCTCACTCAGAGCAAACAAGGGAGGAAAATGCTTCTGGGGGAGGAGGTGCTTGTGGGATGTCTTGCAGACGTCTCCTCAAATAATCCTTTGGGGAGGGGGAGCGGAGCCAGACCCCCTCTCCCTGTATATGGACAAGGAACAGGGGATTATTCCTAAGCAGACTCCTGCCTTTGGGGTTTTCTGCATGGAAAGAAGTGCTCACACATCACGGATGCTCATGCATGTGTCTGTAAATCCCAATGGATGAACTCCCAGGTCCTGGGCTGGTGGCCCCACAGATGCTGAGTGAACCCAACCCCAGTGTTCCCCCACATCATTGAATTTCTTCCCAACCTATCAGCCCATCTGCTAACATTCAGGATCAACCAATGCCTCTTATTCCTTTTCCTCACCCCAAAAATGAGCAGTGGAGAGCACATCCTGGGTATAGCTGCCAAGGGTGCTCCTCCATCCAATGGAGATAGGTGACAGTGGCACATCCTTGACCCTAATTGCTACTGTGTGCTGCTCCTGGTGCCTCTCCTTCATCCCGGGTATGGGTGGGCAAGGAGGTAAGGACCACACAAATGTTTAATCTCTGCTCTCCAGGACCCAACTGCATCGATGTAATCTGGCACGCACTGATGGAAAGCGCTGCGTGAAGACATTAGTCATCATGCTGTCCCAGTCCTTCAATTATTCGATTCATTCCCATCAGTATAAATACAGGATTAACCCAAAAGGAGAGCTTAGGAGGAAGAATCCCTTTCTTTTTCATTTTAATCTAAAGCACGTTAAAAAAAAAATAATAAAGTCACTCTGGTGATTGTGCAGCGATGGTTTAGGAAAGGAAATGACGCGGGGTGGCAGCACCCCTGGGGTGGATGGTGGCCACGGTGACCACCTATGGCTGCTTGGAATGAAATTTCTCTTCTTTCCCCTCCAAAACCCCTACATCAGCTCTTCCTCCCAACTCCATAGTTTAGTGATGGCTGTCCCAGCTCCAGCACCCTCCTTCACGTGCACTGTTAAGGAGAGCTGTCTGCACTCATTTCCACCCTGGGATCCCAAAATGAGGCCAGATTTTGCATCGTTTGAGGTTGCTGAGCTAAAGGGATGACGCAGAGCCATTGCCATGGAGACAGAAAGCCAAGGTAGAGCCAGGCTGCTCCTGGCAGCATCCCGGGAGTGGGGACCTCACCCCGTCCTGCAGCATCCTCAGACGGAACACAAGAAAGTGCCCCACACAGACGTAAGCACAGAGCTTGGTCAGGGTCACTTGCTGCTATTTGGGCTTTAAGGAAACTCCTCAGGTCCGCATGGGATGCTAATATCCAGGCACAGGTTGGAAGCTCCCTCCTCCCTCTCCCGTGTGCTCTCACGTGCCAGCTGCACGTACAACAGTGAGCACGGTCTGCACTGCGTGCGGCTGGTTGCAAGTTACACAATTTGGTAGCATTACATCGTGCTTAGCATTTTAGGTAAGAATAGCTACACTTCAAAGAATTGCTTAATGGCTCTTGCTGAGCCCTCTGAGTTGCTCACACGAGAGCGGTGCAGGAACTCATAAAAACCCAATTAGCAGCTGTGAACGCGCTGGGGCTCAAGTGGGTTTTTGGAAGGTGGGTGGCAAGGCCACAGCGCCCACTGCACCTGATATGCCAAAATCCATCCCCAGTCACAGCAGAGATAAAGCATGGGGGGCTGGAAAGCTCCTGAAAGGCCCCATGATTGCCAGGAGGTTCTTCTGTTGGGAGGAGGGGAGCCAAGCTGCTTCATGCTTTTAGGGAAAACTTCCATGTAGGAAGGGTGGGACCTGTGGCCAGCATGGGACACTGGGATGGGACATTGGTGGGAGATCCCATTTCCGAGCGAGTGCTGCTCCTGCAGTGGAAGAACCTGCTGCCATCTCCTCTCTCAGTGAAGTCCCAGCCACTTCTTGGCTCTGGGTACAATGGAAAGAAGAAAACTTCCATGGAAATATAGAAACAGCCAATTCCCAAGTGCTCTTTATATGGGATGTGTGATTTGGGTTGGATCAGGATGGCAGCTGCTGGGGACCCACTGGGGGCCCAAGCTGAGCTTGATGAACATAATGCTGCAGGTTCACATTGTCCATGGCTATTTGGCAGCCCCAGAACTGGTGACCCAGCAGGACTGGTGACCCTGCAGGACCAGCAGCCCCAGGATCATGCAGGAGCTGGGCCTGAACCTCTCCAGATCTGAGTTGGATGATGAAACAGCACATGGCGAAAACCATAGGAATGGAGAGGTGGCCACTGGCATCTTGCTGTAGCAAAGACAGCATCTTGGCTTGCTCCACTGTGTGTGATGGATCAGGCTGCTCTGTGCCATTGTGGAAGAGCAAAGGACAACAAAGTGACCACAAAGGTATGAAATGTTTACTGGGGATAAGACTGAAATTTGGCTCTCTACTCCTGTAGACAATACCTGGCTTTCAGGGATGAAGGATGGTAACCACGATATAGCCACTGCAGAGGGTGGCAGATGGGAACTGCAGTGATGGATGAGCCCTGCAGCTCCTTCCAGTCCTGCAGGTGTTTCGCTGAAAGGTTCTGCTCAAGAGTAGAACAGATTGCATGGACCACGGTGTTATTTCAACGTTTTCCTCATTCAAGGCAACTTGAAATTTTGCCTATGTCTCTCAGTCAGTCCAAGGGAAATAAAAGAAGTAGTCGAAAGGATAGGATGTACTTTTGTTATGGATTTGTGTCCTTAAATGCTCATGAGTTAAATTTGACTCTTCCTCTTACGGACATCATTTTGGTCTTTCTCTTTTATCCATCCAGTTGTCATGAAATTTGCTGGTAGAGCAGATATTCGAGATCACTGCAGTACAAAATTAAGGTTGAACTGACCAACGTATGCAAAAAATGCATGGGTGGACAGTTAAACGAACGTGTGCACCGGCTCCATGGCTTTGCCTTTGACTAAAGGTATAAATGAAAAGCAGTTCTTAAAACTGTCAGCAAATGTTTTCCTATTTTTTCTTTTAACTTTTGAAACTCTAAACCAGCCCATCAATAATGTTTCCGCTGAGCGCAGGGTTGGTTTGAGGCTGATTTATGTCCTGAAGCAGGATGTTTGTAGGGCTCCTTCCCATTTTTCTTTCAAAATCTCTGCCAGCGTATATGGGGATTCCCATTGCTTGCCTGCTTGCAGCTCTCGCCGGGTTTTGCTAAGCTCTTGCATGAAATACCATTGACTCACTGTGGAAACAAAACATCCCTCTTTCCCATTCCAAACAGACATCATCTGGGAACACAGATAGCACTCTTCTATGTCTTCACCCTATATTTTGGTGCTAGTAAAGCCTGGAATCTCACTGATTTCCATCTTAAAAGCCCAAGGGAAGGCTTTTGCAGGACTGGCACCTTTTGGAGGGCTCTATCCTGCCCAGCACCCACCAGGCTGAAGCCTTTCTTTGAGCACAACTGTGCCTAACACAGCTAAATTGCTTCCAGGGATGCAGAAGCCATTGGGACAGACAGACACATGCACATCCATCCAGTTTGGTGTGCAAATCTGGGTGAAAATCATCATTTGCAATGATATTAATTAAACACCCCCTTATGCTGAGAGGTGGGTGAGAACTCTGTGGCCTGAGCCTCGACATTTGTGGCTTTGCCACGTAACAGAGGGATTTGGAAAGTCACCACATGGAGGGATTGGGAGCAGATATACAAAAGTGCAGTAAGAGTCAGCTCGTCTGTAACGAGCTTGTTTGTTTGTTTGCTTCCCAATTCCTTTTGAAGTCCAAAGTAATCCCCTGTGATACTTGGAGAAAGCAAACTAGGTTTTCAAAGCTTTGCCTTTGAATTCCAGAGAGCAGAACTCTTCCTCTATGTTTTCGGCATGTTTTATTCTCTTTGCTTTTTCTCTTTACTTAAGGGCTCTAATTTGTCTGATTAATTGGAAATGCATACGGCTCTTCTCTTGGCCTAACACAATATTGCACTTTGAAAGTCCCTTCTCTGCCCAGAGCGGATTCACTGAATCCTGTTTCCATGTCAGCAGCAGAAGAATTATTGTAGAGTCTCCTCCTTGCATTATAAATTAATGAAATCTGATTTGGGGTCTGCAGTCAGCATTGCTGCCCTGGGGCAACGTGTTCAGTCGATGAAATGCTCCAGCTTGTTCTATGGGAAACTTTGAACGGGAGAAGGAGCAATGGACTCCTTCAGCTTGGAAAGTTATGCAAGCAAGAAGATGGTTTGCCCTCAGAAAGTGTGATGTAGAGAGATGGAATACACGAACATCATGCTGTAATGGCAAAAGCCAACACTGAGAGTGGAACACTGAGAGTGGAGCCACTGAGAGTGGAAGCCTGGTGTTCCATGCTGGCTTGGTGCAGGGTGTGGGTGCTCTGAACATGGAGCCAACATGGGTCTGACCCAGCTTGGCAGCTCTTCTCTCCTTAAATGCCTCTGCTCTGGTGCCTTTCACACCGCTATAATACCCAGCTCTGTCTTTTCATCTTATTCTCAGAAACCTGCTGTTTTCCCCAGTGTCATGAGAAGCTTTCCTCCAACATCCTCACAGTTAATGAAATCAAAGTGATGCCACTTCCATTAAGCAAGCAGCAACCCACCAGAAGGGAAATGAGCTGCCAGCTGCAGCCCTGCTGGGCTGTGTCCCGTGTCCTGCTCCTGGCACACACCTCAGCAGACACCCAGGCTGGCAAAGTCAGCAGGAAAACTTGATGGAGCAACATTTGTACCCACTGTCTCCCATTTTTGACGGCAATATGATGTCTGTCTGTCCTGCGAGGGCCTCTCTGAGCCCCAGCTACCAAAGTGGAGCAGCGTCCATGTGTTAGCTGTGATGGGGCTCAGCTGCTGAGGACATGGTGATGCCACCTCTGTTGACACCAGTTTGGACAGCCAGGTCTTACACTGTTGGTACCTTGGTAATGCAAATATTTGCAAATATTGGCTTCTGCCTTGGGCTGAATGCCTCCTGCATTGCTGGGGGCTTTGTGTCCTGAAGAGATGGGACCAAATGAGGTTGAGTACAAGGTTTGGGTTGTTGGAGAAAAGAAGAAATGTCAAAACCTGTGGTGGACCAAACTTCACACGTAATGGTGTCCAAAGAACCCAACATTTACATTCTGGTCAGTGAGGGCTCTCCTCAAAGTTGTCAATGAGAGTGACTGTACAGGCGATTTCTGGATTTTCCTTCTCCATTGCAGAGTGAGACCATCTGTGCCATAGCTGTGGCTCAGCCCTTCACAAAGAAAAGGAAGAGATGAAAAATTCAGAACCAAATGCCAAGATGATCTCCGAATCCTGGATTGCATCATGCTGAGGTCTATTTGCCCTTCACTGGGGACTGCATCTGATGAGGAGCTCCTACACGCAGTACTCACCGCATGGCACAGCCATGGAGAGCCCTGTGCGGAGGTGGAAATCAGGTAGCAGGCAGCATCCCACTCCAGCACACAACACAGCACTCATGGCCCATACTGCAGGCTACATCCCAGTATATCACGGAAGGGATCTTTTAATTGAAAGCCTTAATGTTTCTCGTTATATTTAAAATTAGAGCGGAACGGCAATAAAATTGGTCATGGAATGGAGACAAGTTTTAAGGGAGAGAAGGAAATGTATTTTTCATTTCTACATCAGAGCACCCTTTAGAAGCCTATGCACAGCTGAATACGTCAATGCAAGGATTAATAATTAAAGGAACAACATCTCTACGATGCACACAGGGAAGCAGCGATCCAGGCTGGAGGCTCTGGGGATGCGCTGTTAGTGCTGGCATTTCACCTCCGCCCGGTGCTCCTCTTTATATAGAAAAGTGCTTCCCCACATCCTATCTATCCCAAGGAACATTCTGCCAAGTAATTTGCAGTCAATGGTTAACCTCGGCATTCCTCTGGGGAACGATATCCCTGTTTGTTGGGGTTGATTATGGAGGTGCCCACAAGCGATTTGAACAGAGAGTTTTGGGGTGAAACCCTCATGGAGCGGTGCAGCTGAGCAGACAGCCTGAGTCCAGCGTGACTCGGAGCTGCGGTACCCAAGACCCGTGGGAAGCAGGCTCCGGAGCCGCTTTCTCTCTCCTCCCAGGAGCCAGATGGATGTCAACAGGCTACTGCGATGAGACGGAGCCTCGCCGTTCCCCAGCATGGCCTGGGGCCAACAGAGCCTAAGCGCAGCTCTGCAGAGCTGTCCTGCGGCACCATCCTGCACGCCGGCACGAGCAGCTCCTGGTGCTGGCGGTGCAAAGCCTTGCCTTGCTCTGGAACTCGGCTCCATCTCTGCCTTGAATGCAATTTCCCTGACCAGGCCCCTAATGCGCTTCCTCTCCCTCCCCATCTTGCCTTCCTCCATGTTGGTAGTCTCCTCGTTCATTAAAAACCTGCTATTTATCTCAGCAGCTTGGAACTGGGTTGCGGCGTGGAATTAAAACCAGCTTTTCCTTTTGGCATCCACCGCCTTGTGTAATTAATAGGGAAAGAGAAAGCCAGAACATGCAGGTCGGCCCTGAGTTTGAGGAGGAGACGGATTGGACACAGCCAGCACCAGCCGCGATGCTCTGAGCTGGCTGCAGGAAGAGCGGGTTGCATTCTGGGGCCAAACTGGGAGAAAAAAAAGAGATGAAGTTCTTTCTTTCTCGGTTGCTCTCCTTTGTTTATTCCCATCCGAACTCAAAATTTGGACTGAGCTGCGCTCTGTGCTTTGTACTCAATCTTCCGCACCTTTTTGCTGGGGAAGCAATAGGAAAGCAATCCAGCAAGGCTTGACCGCACATTTCCACGGTATGTGCCACGGCGAGAAGGTCGGGATGCTTCAAGAGCTGGAGATGGACGCCTTGATGGAGACCTGGAGGCCTCCTGCAGGAGCGCGATGGCTGGGAAGCTCACACCCTCACCAGCACCAGCTCCTCTTCAGCTGCCCTGGCATGAGCGAGCGTCCCCATGTCCAAATGGGAGCGCTCCCATGGGGTGACGTAGCCCTTCCATCCAGCACACAGGGCAGAGCCTTCAGGCACCGCCACCGGCATCCAAGAGTGGTGACAGTGCTACAACCAGGGGCAAGACCCTCCTCCTGCTTCACCGTGCTGCCAGGAGCTCGAAGAGAGCAAACTTTCCTCCCTCTGGCTCTCCGTCTCAACGCACTGCCAATAGCATCACTGCTCGCGAGCGGCCGTGCCGGCTCTCCAACGCCTTGATTTACAATTTGTTGCTGCTGCCACCGAGGAACTCCCTCCGCCACCGGATCGCCAGAATGGTCCCCACGGGCACCGAGCCGCTGCTGGAGCCGGCGGGACAGGGCCGGAGAGCATCGCTCCTGGGGAGCAGCACCGCCAAATTGGGTTTCTAGCCCTTTAAATCCGATCCGGTACTGGGAAAAAAAAAAAAAAGAGCGAGTGAGCGAGCAGGAGAGAGCCTTCAGACTCTTTTAATTAACGCTTGTACTCTGTTCTGTCTCCCCAAGTCGCGGCGGGTGCTCTCACTTCCTCCGGACCACCTCGGGACGCGGCGGCATGGCGGGGGGCGGCCGCTCACCTGGCAGCAGGTACGCGCTGGGGGCCGGGGCTGCTGCGCGGCTTCACCCCTCTCCTCGCTCTCCCCGTTCCCCGTCTCTTCCCATTTTTCTCCGCAGGGGTTGGGCAGAGGGTTGCACGGTGCCCTCCTGGGGACCCCGGGCTCGACCTCCTCCCCTCCTCGCTTTGCTCCTCGGTGCGTGCCCTCGATGTTTTTGTTCCCCTCCCTCTTTAAATCCAAGCGCTGCACTCGGTGGAAGACAAGTTGGTTACCTGCGGCACGACTCACGGCAGAAGTTGCCCCCGCAGCCGCCCGCTCCTCTCCTCTGCTCTGCTCTCCTCTCCCCGCTGCCTCCCCTCCAAGTGCACCAGGTGAAGAGTTTGGCCATATCCTTTCATGCGCAATGCAGAGCGCTCCGAGGAAGCCGGGTCCCGGTTATTGGGAGTTTTGTCTGTTCAGCAGCACAGCCCACAGCAGCTTTTGCCGGGCTTATAAATTGCCCTTCGGTGGGAACGTTGTTGGCGGAGAACATTTCGCTGCTAACCAGCACGTTCCCCAATTGATTTTTCTCTCCCCCTTCTGCTCCTACCTGAGTGATCTCTTCATTTATATTTCTATGCTCCGGAGCTATTCCTTTACGTTATGTGCCGCTGGTCCTTCGTGCAAGAGCGTGTTTGGAACCCCCAAGGTTCTGCTCCTTGCAGGTGGGTCCCATGTGGGCGAGGGTCCCCAGGAGCCCTCTCCCTCCCAATGGGAGCAGAGGCTCTGCCAAGGAAACATTCATCTTGGTGCCTGGCTGAGCTTAGGAACACTTCTGACGAATAGCAAACCTCCTCGAGGCTTGAAATAGGGTTGGAAAAGCAGCCACTAATCTCCTTGAGCAGTGCTAGATGGTGGCCACCGCTCCCCGTAAATCAGGGACAAGCTGTTTATGTATGGCATGTTGAGATGTTAGCACAGCAAAAAAAAGCCCTCCCATTAATCCACCGGCATCAACTCCGGCTTGCTGGCATTGCAGAGGGCTTGTGGGGGAAATGCTGTGAACTCAGCGTGTCTTACAGCACCTGGGGATTTTGGGGCTCCGCAGTGGGGACAGAAAAGCATGTCTTTGGGCACCAATATTAACTGCTTTAAGTGAGAGAGGGATGGGACAGGGAAACTTCCAAGGGAAGCAGAGCTGTGTGTGTCACCATCCCAACAGCTGAGCAAGTGCACCTGGAGGGATCGGGTGTGTTGTGGGCAGCAATGAGTTTGGAAATAGAGAGGAGGAGACGCTGCCGGTGAGCAGAAGCAAAGCTGCTGGGCAAAGACAAACCCGCAGCGCGGGCTCTGCAGTGAACTCACAGGGGTGCAGGGCTGGGGGAGAAAATGAGTGCTGCATGCCCGGGGTTGTGTGGTTATTGGTTTTCCTGGCCTGGGTTCCTCTCGGTGGTGGCTCTCGTGTTGTTGCTGAGATGCGTGCAGGCTGTGGTTGAACTGTTTGAGGCTCTGGGTGACGCGGTGATGGAACTCGGCGTGGGATAATAGCTGCCTTGTTCCACTCCAGGGACCTGGCAAGGAACCCTGAAAGTGCCCTTAGTTCTGTGTTTGGTCTGGGATCTGAGTGGAGCTGTGGGCAAATGTGCCCGAAAAAACACCTTGAAAACCCATTGGTGACTGCAGGTCGGTGCAGCAGTGGTGGGGACCCCGCAGTGTGGGGCAGAGCTCCCCGGCAAGGGGCCGCGATGGGGACATGTCCCCTGCCACGTGCCATCGCACCACCAGGACGGCCAGTGGGTGAGATGTGAGAGCCACCAGAAATAGAAGCAGGCAGAGATGGAGAGAGCAAAACATCCGTCTTGGTTCAGCAAAGTGACTCAAGCCTCGCGAGCACGCGGAGGGCGGGGAGTAATTATTTATAGTGCCATCAGCAGAAATAATAGGATGAAATGAAGGGCTGAAAAGTTTTGCTGACTCTCAGGGAATGCGTCCTGGCACGGGTTGATGGTTCCCAGGCCCAGACCTTAACGTCTCCACCGATACCAAGTCTGGAGCCCGGTGCTGGTGGTGCTGGTGTCAGCAAAACCTCACCAGGAAGAAACCCCCAGAAATGGGCAGGGAGTGTGGAGCTGCTGAGCTGAGCCCATGTGCACAATGGGATTTATGCATGAGATACAGCTGCCACCTGAGTCGACTCTGACATCATGCCTGGGATCTTTCTCCTTCGATGAGGCCCTGGCACTGCTGCCCAGAGCTGTGGGTGCCCCATCCCTGGAGGTGCCCCAGGCCATGGATGGGCCCTGGGCTGCCTGAGCTGGGGGCACCCAGCCCGTGGCAGGGGTTGGAACTGGATGGGCTCTGAGGTCCCTTCCAACCCAATGATTCTATGGTTCTATGATTTGGACAAGAGCACAGGACCATTGCTCCGCAGCAGGATAAGGCTGTTTGGTTTGGGATTCCCATTCTAATTCTGTGAACACTGTGATTAAAAGAAGGGGGAAAAAAGCTATTTTCGAGATCAGCAGTTGGTGTAATCCAACTCATTGTTCTCCGTAATTAAACTCTGCAATGTGCGTTTCAATAACGCACTTGAACCACGATGACAAAAGGAATTAGACGGATTGGCAGACAGACGCAGGCAGAGAAGAGCTCACCTGGCATCACTCAGATTAAAGGTGACCTGCATAAGGTTTTCTTTTCCAAGCCAAGAAAACTGAACTTGGGCTCTTCTTTGCAGCTTTGTGGTGATGAAAAGGCCTTTTTTCCCCCTTTTCTTTCTTTTCTTTGATTATGAGTGATGAATAGCACCAAGCTTGTCTCTCCCTCTTTAGGCAGATGCTGGGGGGCTGTGGTGGGTTGGAACTCGAGCCCAGCCAACCCCTGGCACGTGTGGTTTCTGTCTGCATCCTGCAAACATTAAGGGGCAATAAGTGTTCTGTAACCCCAGCGCTCGTTCCTCCCTCTGCGCTTCCACCAGACCACTTGGTAACATGAGAGATCAGTCTGAGTGGGCATGTAGACCAGAGCTTCATAAAGTCCTGAAAGGCAATTTGCTCTGCTTGTCAATCTCCATCCATTCAAGGCTTTCCTTCTACAAGCAAGACCTGAATTTCTGAAGAAAGAGCAGAAAAGTAATTCTTTTTCTATTGTAGGTAATAACCTTTCCCACTTCCTCTACTCCGTACACTGTAAAGAGCAGAAACACAAAAGGCACAGTTCTCATTTTCGCTTTTTCTTTGCCAACCACCTTTAAACAAAAGAAAAATAGCAGGGTTTCTGGAGCAGGAAGGTTCCAAAATGGATCTGACTGAGATAAAACCTGAATTTGCTCCTTCTAGCTGCTAGACTCTAATACGTTCTATTCAGAACAAGGGACGTATGTCAACCCCATTCTATGTCTCTGGCAGGATATTACAGATTGAATTAGTATGATAAATTAAACATAGTCGTAAAATTCCACGGAGGTCTCAGATCGTAAAAACGTATCGTATGAATGAAATCACACAGTTATTAAGCAGCGTGCTTGAGATATAAACACCGGCACGGCACTGCGGTCGGGAAGGAAGAGAGCAGTCACGTCTGGGGCTCGGAGTAATCCAGATGTGGGGTTATCAGCGCCGATCATCTGCGGTTTAGCTGGATTCAGGTGGCCTTTCAGGGCAGGCGAATCCACCATCTGCTGCTGTGTTTTTTTCTTTGATTCTTTTTATCCTTTTTTTTCCCCT
This sequence comes from Aquila spilogaster, assembly GCA_024606505.1. Classification (NCBI taxonomy): domain Eukaryota; kingdom Metazoa; phylum Chordata; class Aves; order Accipitriformes; family Accipitridae; genus Aquila; species Aquila spilogaster. The sequence goes on along the minus strand of JANHGO010004199.1, from coordinate 6,274 downwards.
TTCCTTCAGGATTTTGGTACTTCTCTCTCTCTGTCTTTTCTCTTTTTTCTTTCCTCTTTGAACATAAGCCACTTTTAGCGTATGAGCTAAAACCTGCGTTTTATTGGAGGGAGGTAAGAGACAGCACAGACCATGCACAGCTTGTTTTCCATGACCACCCAGAGACTGCTGGAATTCAGTTGTCTACCAGAGGCTGACCATGAAATAAAGCCAAGCTGTGTGGGAACTGCTGAGTCACGGCCTGAACCACTGATTGAGCACCTGGAGAAAAGACCTGGTCAGCCCTGGGAGCACTGGGTGAAGGTAATTCACCTGTGCAACTGGAGCCAGGCTCCACCCCTCTTAGACCTCATTTAAGGGCTGACTGCCACTGAGGAAGGATCTCTTGCTGGATATCCCTCCTTTGTGGGGTCTTTCTGTGAGCCTTGACCCTCAGAGACAGGTGAGCCTTGACCCTCAGAGACAGGTGAGCATCCTTCTTTTTGTAATGTCTTCTCATTGCACTGGTCCTGCTGCTGTTACACGAGCCAAACTGCACTAGAAGCTCTGGGGATCCTTGAAAGCAGGTTTTCAGGAGTCACGTATAGATGTTGCCTGACTTGATAGAGGTTTCACCCTTTAAATGGTTTTATGTTGTGACCTGGTTTGCTTGGGAATGCAGTGACTGAATTATATTTGGCTTTCTCCAGAGCATTGACTCTGGGTTGAGGACTGCCCAAGTGCTCTGGGAGCCTCGTCCTATTTCAGAGTGGGTTAATGGACTCTGAGGAGTTTTACACGCTTTATAGGAAGCCTGCAGGATGCCCCCAGGTGGTTTTATAGGAGTTTCCCTTGGAGGATCTGTTGCATGAGTAAAGGCAGGAATGGTCTGGCATATGAAGAACTGTAAGTGAAACAGGAATGTATTTTTCCCTTTGCTCCCTTGCAAATACATTTTGATAAGCCAGTCGATGAAGCTAGGGGAGGGTTAACTCCGGAAGAATAAAGATCTTCTGGGGTTTGAGAAGTAGAAAGCTGCTGTGCTATGACCAGCACTCTCATGGGGGAGACCTCTCTGCCCTAAGGATGCTTCCTGCTCATGCAGTGTGTGACACCACTGCCACCAGGGAGTGGCTCCAGGTTTGCAGCCATGCCCAGGAGCACGCTGGATGAGGATGGATGGCTCTGGGAAGGGCAGGAGTTCTACAGTGGCCAATGGGCAGGTGGTAGGAATGAAGTTGCTCATAGGGACCTGAGTTAGAATGTGTTAATGGACTATAACATGTGAGTTGTGACTGTACTAAGAAACTTTGGTTGCATGATATCACCCCTTGGCGTTGCACATGTGGTCCTGATGGGCAAGGCCTTGCACAGTGGAGGGCCACATGGTCCATCGTGCCATGATGAGCATCACAAGCAGGCAGGAGAGCCACTGCTCCCAGCTGGTGGATCCCAGGCTCAGGTTCCAATGGCCACAGGGAGTGGGTGAAAGACTGAGATGTTTTAGAAAAGCCTCACCTTTGACAAGCAAGTCGGAAGAGTGGATTGATTCTTTTCTATATCAGATTGGACTACAGACTGAAAGTGCTCTTGTCCTGTGACCTGCTGATTGAAGGAACAAAATCGTACAGTGCTGTCATTGGGAAGTTTGATAAATATTTTATTTCCTCATGAAATCTCATTTATGAGAGACACAGCTTTCTCTAGGGTACAAGAATAAGACAGATCTGTGGAAACTACTGTCACTGCTCTTTACGACCTGGCTGAACTGTGTGACTTCAGCAAGGGGTTTCATGATGAAGTGATACAAGCTTATATCATCTGTGGCACAAAAGATGACAGGGAGTGCAACTCAGGTCTCATTTAATGCTTGAGAAAACAGTTATGGCTCTGGCCAGCCTGGGAGCAGCCAGAGGCATCAGGCAGCCCTGAAACGCTCACCCTGCTCTTGCCCCATGTCTGCTGTTAAAATCCCATCGGATCCTGTGCTGAGTCTGAGATGCACCTCCCAAACTGCTTGGAGGTGAGGCAGGGTCAGATGCAACTTGCCAGAAACCACTGCTATGGATGAACCTTGGTAACCACATGTCCTGATGAGGAAGTCCCAAGCAGAATACTGTGATGCTGATGCATATCCATGAACAAGGGGGCATTGTGGTGCCTGGGAGCAGATGTGGGTGTTCTCCAGGCCCCTCTGCTACTTGTGTCTGCCAGGGGGACCTGGTTGTACTGGCAATATGGACTGGTGAGAACAATGCTGTCAAAGTATGTGACAAGGCAGAACACCCATCCTTGCAGTACAGTTTGTTGAAGACAAGCTCTTGGAAGTCCCTGAGAATAAGATATATTTCTTCTATGATAATGTGCTTAAGTTAGATCCACCGCAGAGGATATTAAATGACAGATTAGCTGAGCTTAATAGTGTGAATTATGAAAAGAACCTGCTCTGTGCGAAGCATAGGGTCACATTTGATGACTCACTAGGCTTCTTCTTGACTATTAGTTGAACACTTCATGTCAAGAATGTGATCCACATAAAATTTCTGTGGTCTGATGGAGAATGACTTTAGCTCTCAGTGTCCAGCAGCTACAGGAGGAAATACTTCCCTCTACGTCAGCAGAGAAAAAACCCCAAACGTAGTCCCAGGGCAGTGGTGTGGGAGTTCCATGCCTCAACATAGCTACTGTATAACACAGTGAGAACAAATTCCCATTTTGCCTATTATCCTGGAAGAGTGCGAGTGCAGCACGTGCCTTCTCTTACAACTTTCCAGCTTCTGTTGATCACTCACAGACGCTTCCTGAGCTGGGGGCTATGCCCGTCTCATTTTCAGTCAATTATTTAATTCCTCCTTGAACCTATTTCTGCCTTTGAGCACTATTAAGTCTTCCGGTGAAAATTCGACATCTTAATTGTATGCTCCTTGCAGAAATACTTCCTTTGAATTCTTTAATCTGCTCTTGTTAGTTTCATTGGATACCTCCTGGGTCTGCTGCTGTGAAAAATAGTGTATTTGTTCTCCGTTGACCTTCCCCATGTTGTTGAGGACATAATAAAATTCTGATTTGGTAAGAGTCTCCTACATCCCTTTCAACCACCTCTTTGCTGGATTGAAGGGTCCTACTGTGTCAGTCTATTTTTGTATAGAAGTTGTTCTGTCTTTGTTCAGCTTCACTTCCTTCCTCTCACCCTATCTATTTCCTTTCTAGGATGCACTGAGCAGGAATGTATTCATCATTTAGGCGCACAGTGATTCAGATAACAGCACAGTTTCCATTTCGTCCTCTATTTCTTTCCCAGCAATCATTCACATTATATTTACCCATGGTTATGTTGAGCCAGGAGTTGATGTTTTCAGGGAACCATCCATACTCCTCCCAGTAACTCGTTTGTGAATGGTAATGACTGGTTGATAGTTTACCATTTTGTAGGGAGACTACAGGTTTTTTCCATGTGCATTATTTTACAGTGCTTGGCACTGAAGTTCAGCTGTTATCTTATGTCTCAGACAATGAGTTCTGTGAGATTTTTCTTGTACCTGCTACAACCAGTTCTGGTTTTGATTATTCTGATTAATTTTGTATCATTAATATTTTTTGCTGTCCTCACACTCTCCCAGTCCCCAGATCATTTATTAGCATATGAGTAGATCTATCAGACAGGTCTCTCTGGGATTGCCATTGGATGCTTCTTCCATTATGAAAACAGATTATCTCTGTTTCTTCCCTTCTTTTCCCACCTCCTTTGTAATGAAAAACAATGCAAACAGTTCACTTAACCTTTCTGCTATGACCTGTCTCTTTCCTGAGTGTATGTTTTATGCGGAGATCATCTATCAGCCACACCACCACTCTGGCAAACCTCCTTCCCCTAATGTTCCTGAAGAGGTTTTATTGTTACCTTTTATGTCTCTAGCAAGTTGTTGCTCAAAACCCTTTCTGGCCCGCCATGTCATTCTTCTCCATGCAATTTGTCACGTTCAGGATTCCGTTTCCTCTCTTGAACATGACTTGGGCTTTTAGAGAAGTGCCTTTTAACAATTCCACTCTGCTGTGTAGCTGCACGAACACTTTTCCTTTCAGCTCTCCTTTGTTTGGCAGTGTTTATTCCAGGCTTGCAATAAGGAGTTTTGAAATGGTTCTCTTCCAACTGTTCCTTTTTAATTTCTTCTCAAGCAGCTTCTTCATTGTTTATTTACTTTGTCATGTTTAAGGTCATCTTCAAGTAGTCTTTAGTATCTTAGAACCAAACTGAGAGCTGCTTTTCTGCTTCCCGATGATTGTAGTCAGCTGTTTATGATGCTCAAACTTGATTTCAAATGTTGGGCCTCAATTGAGGTACACTAGAAGAAGCCTTCCCAATGTGTCCTGGCTTTGCAGAGCCCCACCAACAGAATCTGAGGGACCAAGTGGGTGTCCCCGTTCTTTGATTTCTGACACTTGCAAAAATATTGAATGCAGCAGCTGTACACTGTGCACTGCACTCCTGCATGCTTCAGATGGTGCTGATAAATCAGCAATAGAAGGAACTGGATGTTGTTGTACCTGTTATCTTCCCAGAAGAAAGGGCCATGAGGTAGAACTGAAGCTCAGCCCCGTGCAAATATTGTGTAAAACATTTTGACCCAAGACAAGCCCTACTATTTTTCTTCATTTCTAAGCCACACATCTACCACTAAACCATTTGAACCTCCCATACTGAATGGAGTCATATCAACATCTCTACAGACAACTTAAAAAAAACCCTTTCATTTTGAAGACACTGCTACATTGCTGTGGCAATGGTCACATTTAGAGGTGGCAGAACTATTTGAGTGGGCCTGAATTAAGGCATAACTGAAATGTTTGAAAGAAAATAAATATGGCTGTCAGGGTCAGACGTAAATATGTTTTAACAACTTGCAGGGAACGAAAAAGGTAAAAATTACAGTGCTATGTAAGAGATGACTGGTTTCTATTTCAAAATAAGTAGAACAGGGAATAGGGAGGGAGAACGTATGAGCGCTGTTAATATGTATAATCAAATGGAAGAAATATTCACAGTGATGGAGCATGACATATAACTTCAGAATATGTAAAAACAGAGCACATTTAGTTCACTAAAAAGCTGGAATGCTTACGAGAACATTTGACTACAATATATATCCCATGCTTTTTGGAGAATTTTAACATACATAAATAGGGGAAATTAAGCACATTTTAATAAGTAAAATCTTAAAGTACTGTTGAAAAACAGCATAAACACTGAACAACTTGTTTTGCAGAACTTAGCTAGAGTTGCTAGTAGAGTTCTGATTCAGAGAAACCCATGACCTCAAATAAAGTAGCTTCAATCAATGGCACATAAACACGTGTTGAGATTAATCGAATGTATTGATGTTTCCATAAATCCTTACATTTACTTTCTTGAGCCAGGATAAAGCTTTGGGTATGGATCTGGAAGACCGAAGCAATCCTCTCTGCTTTACAGTTGCATTCCAGAGGAATGCCGGTAGTGCCATACTGTAGCATTCACCAGTTCACCCTTACTATGGACTATGGCACAGAACAACCTCCGGAGAAGCATTAGTCAAGAAATCAGGAGAAGATTTTTCATATTCAACATGTGAACCACAGCTCCACTGTGCTTCTGAATGCTGGGCTGAAGCTTTATCATTACCAGAGCCCCGAGGACAGCTCACCTGGATCCCACCCATAGCTCCATCAAGGCCCTGGAGACCATTTAAGCTCAGCACCATGGCTTTGGGCCCTGGGGGAGGTGTGCTGTAGGTGTGCCTTTATCCAGCTGGTTTCTACCTGCTGGAAGGCTTAGACCTGAGTTACAGGCAGTTTTCTTCTCTGGACTCATGCAGCAGCTGTTTCCAGGTCTATCTGTTCCTGATGGAGCTCCTTAGGTGGACCCTGGACCTAATTTCTTTTCTAGTTCTGCTTCTTGATTCTGTTACTAGCACTCAACCCTGCTCATTGCATTCACCTCCTGTAGCTGGTGAGGGCACTGCCTGTGTTAAGGTCACCCTTGGCTTCTGGTTCTCCTACTTATCAGTGCTTTTATACATCTCTAAGGGATGGGTGTCAAGAGGATGGGGCCAGCCCCTCTTCAGCAGTGACCAGCAAACAGAACAAGGGGCAACAAGCACAAACTGGAACACAAAGTTCCATTTGAACATGAGGCAGAACTCCTTTGCTGTGAGGGTGCCAGAGCCCTGAAACAGTCTGCTGGGGGGGGGGAGAAGTGGGACCGGGGTAAGGGGCAGCAACAAGAAAAAAAGCAAAAAGTTTAAACATGCAGGGAGTA
>JANHGO010004198.1:0-25496 GCA_024606505.1 Aquila spilogaster | reverse complement strand
TGTATATTACATGCAGAACAGCATGGATCATCTTTGTCTGGCTGTGCTGCATAGTTCATTTGTCTAACAATTTCCGCGAAGAGCTCATCCACCATTGTTTTACTTTTGGCAGAGGTCTCCATAAAAGGGCAGCCCCACTCTTCAGCTAAGGCTCTGCCTTCATTCGACGACACTTCTCTCTCGCTTTCCAGGTCCACTTTATTACCAACCAGAATTACGGGCACTTTCTCATACCTGCAGTTAGAAAACAAAAACAAAAAACCCACAGTGATAATTATATTTCAGAAAAGAACATATTCAAATGTGTAAGTGTCTATCTGCAAACAGTACCGACCATGAAAGACGTTTGGGCAATGAAATTTTTACATTGGAAATAATGCTTTACATGTTCTGCATTCTAGTGATGTATGCATTCTAGTGATGTATTGCACATCTTTTCTCCCACAGTTTTCTTAAAGTTCAGGTGAACACCTCCCTCACTGAAGTTCTCCTTTCACCACAAAACCTGCCTGGAGCACTTCCACACTAAAAAAACTCTAATCATATTTTCCATGTTGTTCATCTCAGGGTACAAGAACGGGACTGAGGTTCAACTCTCTCTCCAACGTTATGCCCTCCTTCTCCATGAACAGGCAGCATACTGCACTCCTTGCGTGCAATAAGGGAGATGCATCATTCTTCCTTTCAAAGGTACATCTACCATTGGTTAATATATACAGAACCCTCAGATGAGCAGTAAATGAGAGAAAACCAAACTGCCAGTACATTCATTTGAAATTTCAGGCAGCCCATTTCAAGTACTTTCTACACACAAAAGTAGCATTATATAAAAACATGCATTAGCTAATATGGAAGATACAACTTTTCCTTGCAGTATTCACATTGTTATGCCAGTTCTACAAGCTGAAAAGGAAAAGAAATACCAGGCAATACTATCGCAGTTCCTTGGAGTTTATTACTTTGCACTTCCTTGTGAGGGGATCCTTGCCTTTTTCTTTTAATTAAAATGCCTGTCTTTTACTGCTTTTTCCCCTCCATTCTCACATGCATAAAACCCTTCCTTAGACACGGAGCTAAGCAAATGTTTAGTCAGGTTTTAAATTTACATATTTGACATAACAGGGAAGACAACACTGGGCCTATTTCCAAAATGCTCTCACACTGGTTTTCTCATAAAAGCAACAAGGACTGAAAGAAAAACTGATTACAGTTCTTAACATTTAAACCAAACTAAGATTCAAGAGAAACAAGATGGCTCTCTCTTAATATCAACCCAACTTTCTACTTTGTGTTAGCTTAGTAGCACTGTTTTCAGTCAAATGATTTGAGCAAGACCAAGCTGTGGACAGACAACACTCATTGCTACTACCCGCAGCAGTTTACGATGTCACATATGCCACCTACATGTTAACTATTTACCTCTTTCTTCCTGCTTCCCAGGCAGGGCAACAGAGTGGAGCTGGTGCAGGTACCTCTGGTGCTAAACCCACCAGAGATGAGGGAATGAAGCTGTCAAGGCTCTGCATGGAAACAGAACCTCTGTGCTCCTGTTGAATCCATCACAGGGCTTGTGGGCTCCGAGTCAAAGGGTATGAGGACAATGACTTCTCACACCACTCAGTATCCAACTCACACCACTCAGTATCCAACTAAGTATGTCCAACTATGTCATAAGATGCAAGTGAAATTTTAAGCTTTCTTATGTCTCTCTGCCAACTCTGAGCACATCACTCAATCCAGAGTCTAAGGTCATCGTCAATATAACTGTAGAGGAATCCCCTCACTTTTCCACCATTTATCCTATCCTCGTTTACCACCTGAACAGATGCAATCGATTTCTTACTCTCTAGATGCACAGTATTTAGCACAATGATACCTTTGGAACTCTTACAAGAGCTAAGTTGCCATTAAGTAACAAAACACACAAAAGCATCTTGAAAATCTGTCCTCCCACATTTAAACACGTGATGGCATAGTCTTGAATTACATGGATGGTGTTCAGCAGATAAAACAGCAATTGAGTATTTCTTAATCTTTATTATCCAGGTGCGTGCATTTTACTTCATTTGCTGTACAGTATTAAAATCCTTCAGTGGAAGTGGGATTAGCTTCACTGTATGTCTTGATATCTCAGGGCCCCAAAGTGTATACTTCCTTCTACTTCCTCTAGATATTCTCTACTGTCTCAATTTCACAAGTGAGAAAAAGGAAGAAATTCAAAGCAGTCACTTGAGAAGCATTCTGCAAAGTGGATGAGCCAGAGTTAAAACAGCATTACTTCTTGTTCTGTACAATCACTCTGATTTATTGAGAAACATGAGAAAAAATAGCCCATACACTTGTTGCAGATTTACAGACAGCTCCACTAAAATACTGAAGTGCTCAAAAAGGTTTAAGAACCCTAGAAAAGCTGGGCAACTAACTAAGGACCTAAGGCACTATTTGCTGTGAGTGCTCAGCATCTGGGAAGTGGAGGGATGGAGATACAAATTTTGTACTGGAGGACAAAAAGAGGAATTGATGAGCTGACAGGATAGATATAAAAAAAAAAGTGAATTTACTTGCACAGAATCATCTAGGAGCTACTACACAATAGACAGAATCACTTTTCTCTATTCATTTTTCCTGCCTTTACAGCTTGTGTTTGCCTTGTTCACTGCCTTCCCTCACCTCTTAAAACGAGATTGAGATCCTACAGTCAATAGTCTTATGTATCTTATAATCCACGTTCATCCAATGAACGCTTCATAACTGTGTAAAAGAAAAGTTTCTGCAAAATCCTCATGTTGCCTTGTCAAATTCCTCCTCAAAGGGCAAAAATAAAGTTGGTTCTTGTAAAACACATCCTGTATTACCTCTTTTTTGAATAATCAAATTTACAAAGCAAATACTGTATAAAGTACGTGTAAATTCACTGTGCCTTTTAAAATTTAATTTCAGAACATATATTATGAGATATGTATATATACGCACAGACTTTATATGACTCTTCATACAGAATACAAAGAAAAGCCATTACTCATCATCTAGATGAATGCAGACTGGAACAACACAGTATTCCAGTCCATGGATACTGAGCAGAAGACTTGCCACGGTATGGGTTTATTAGCTCCATTTCAGCACCAGTCCTGCCAGACCAGACCTCTGTGCATTATATTCTCCAAATAGCAAGATGATGATGGACAGGCCACGTTGGATGGTGCCATCTGAGATGTACCAGTCCCTTGCAGAAGCTATGGGGCTCCACATAAGCCCCTGCTGACCTTCATTCAGAGGCCCTATGGCCCCAGCTTTTGGTAACACCACAGAAACCCTCAAGCTTCCAGAACTTCCTACCTCACTCCAAATCCTGGGCAAACCTATGTCTGCTGAGCACAGCCGAGCTCCCTGACTCAAGGCTCCTCCTGCACCTGGAGGTCACAGAATCATATGTGTTGGAAGGGACCTTTGGAGATCACCTAGCCCAATCACTCTCTCAAAGCAGGTTCCCTAGAGTAAGTTGGGCAGGTGGGTGTTGGTCTGTCCAGAGACAACACAACCTCCCTGTGCAGCCTGTTCCAGTGTTCTGTCATCTTTACAGTAAAGACGTTTTTTCTTGTGTTTAAATGGAACTTCCTGCATTTCAGTTTGTGCCCATTGCTCCTTGTTCTGTTGCTGGGCACCACCATCCTCTTACCAACAGCCCTTTAGATATTTATATGCATTGATAACATCCCCTCTCATTCTTCTCTAGGCTAAACAGTCCCAGGTCTCTCAGCCTTTCCTCATATGGGAGATGCTCCAGGCCCCTCATCATCTTTGTAGCCATCCGCTGGACTCTATCTAGAAAAAGCTCCCTGTAGAGGAGAGCCCAGAACTGGACACAGTACTGCAGATGTGGCTTGACCAGGGCACAGTAGAGGAGGAGGATCAACTCCCTTGACTCTCTGGCCGTGCTCCTTTTAATACACCCCAGGATTCACTGGCCTTCTTGGCCACCAGGACACAGTGCTGGCCCATGGCCAACCTGTTGTCCACCAGAACACCCAGGTCCTTCTCTGCAGAGCTCCTCTTCAGCAGGTCAGCCCCTAACCTGTGCTGACGTGTGCACCCAAGGTGCAGGACCCTACCCTTACCCTTGCTGAACCTCAATAGGCTCCTCTCTGCCCAAATTGAGGGAAGGTACCACTTGCCACTCTCATTACTTTGCAGTGCCTGGGTTTCGGCATGCCACCAAGGTGGTGCGCAGCCACATGGCCCAAAACAAGAAAGGGCTATTTGTCAGATGCAGCAGAACTACATGACTTTAATGAAATCTGAAGGGAAGAAGAACATCTCTTCCCCACGGGCTTTTCACCCTGTGGATTTTAGTGACCCAACACGAAAATTGCTTCTTTATGAAAGGAAAAAAAGAGTAAGAAAGAGCTGTCCTGCAACACCCAAGTAGCAATGCAGAACCTGCCTGTATAAGTACAAAAATCAAGCCCAGGAATTCACAAATCCTTCCAAAAGCTTCAAGCTGGATCTAACCTACTGACAAACAGTCCCCAAACAGACAGCATGCTCTTTATTCTATTCAATTCTGAATCAGCATTCAGCAAATTCCATCTCAGTATATACCTACCAGATTTTGTATCAGCAGAATAAAAAAGGATACAATTACCTATACTAGAGCCCTGAAAACACACAAATTGTTGCTGCTGCCACCCTGGGGTGTACAACAGGGCAGCTGTCCCCTGCAGGAGCTGTGTAGCTCTTGCCTTTCAGGGCAGCCCGTTCCCCTACCTGTCCCCTTCACATCAGAGAAGCAGAACATTACTGCCCCTCATTCCTGGAGCAGAAAAATCCAATTTTCTCAGTGCTGCTGTAAAGCTTTGAGCAGCACTGATCTTTCCTAATGAAAAGGATGAGGGCAATCTGAAAATGAGAACTGCTGCCTGTTCCTCTATATCAGTGCAGTGAAGTATGTATTCTAGGGCAAACATCACAGTGGAGCTTAAAAGAAATATACTCAAATGTAGCAGAGGAAGACTTGACTTTTCAAGACCACCTCGGGAACAAGTTTTTGCAAGATCAATTACATGCATTTGCAGAGCGTGCTTTAAGAACAAGGGACTTCACCCTGCTTAAATGATTTTGCGAGCTTAGGTTCCGATATGATGGATGCCAAACAGCGTCAACTCCTGAAGGTAGAACCCAGCTGAGATCATCTGCAGCCCCATGAAAGACACTGGAGCAGTCAAATACCATCAGATCTAGAATGTCACTACTGGCAAGATTCAGTCCTTGCTCCACAGAAGACAACCAGTACGTACTTATCAGTCCCAGATAACTCAATTCAGTGCTTAAAAAAACCTACCCTGGTGGTATCCATCTTCACAAGCTTCTGGGACTGAGGCCAGAGTAATACCTCTGTTTTCCCGAGGATGGACACTGCAGTCACATCGAGCCAGGAAATACATAGACTTTAAATGTTTAATGCAGCTCAGCTATGCACCACTGACCACGCAGCCTCACACACCTCAGTGATAAACAGTTTTTATATTTTATCTTAGCTTACATGGCACGCACACCCACGTTTCTATTTAGATTAATATGTATACTTTGAGTAACAGCTTAATTAACTTGTTAAACATTTAGAAAGTCTCTAGATGAATGGTATGTAAATGACCCGCATAGATTTTTACCTCGCATTTTTCTACCTCCAGCTTTATTCAGAAAGGGAAAAACATAGGCAGTACCAACATCACATGTGAACTGCTTTCACATTTACAAGGTACTTCTCACATTTCTGGTTAGAGCTGTCGCAGGATAAAGATGAAAAAGATGGTGTGAAGTGAAAACATAATAAAATGAGGAACAGAAAATAAGAATTGAAAAGTGTGCACCAAGCTGACTAATAGACCTGATTCCCTTAAACTGTAGTAGAGATTGCCCAGTACCCCTAAAACAGTAAATATATAAATAGGGCACTGGACCAATATAGGAGAAGACAAAAAGCTCAGAGGGGTTCCTGCTTTTTAACTGCATGTTCAGGAAACACTGCATCTTTTCTAGGATTTTTGCCTGAGCTCTACACCAGAGCCAAACACATTCAGCCAAGATGCAGAAACATTCTTTATAAGAAAAACAAATACAAAGAAAAAATGCCTTATTGAAGACTGTTTTTATGACTACCTTAATTCCCATTGAACATTATGAAAAGGTGTATGGATTTCTAGCTTTACATGTTAAATACCAAGACCACTGAAATACAAAAGATATCTATCCATGATAACTTTTCCTAATCATCAAAAGGAGTCTTCAGTTTGAAACCACAATTGTTATCTTCGCCGGCACTAAGTGCTTTTTTCCCCCCTCTTCCTTTTTTAAGGGTGTTTGAGGCACTTTTCATATTATTTCAAAAAGAAAAGCCATTGAAGTGGTAAAGATACTATGGAAAATGATGATGCAAATAAAATCAGAAAGTCAGAAAATATAATTATTTTTCACTTTAGGCTTATAGAAAAAATGTGATAAGAATCTTGCCAAAAGACACAGTAAAATAGTTCCAGGCACTATGAAATGAAGTACTATAAATAGCAGTTTAATTTATTATACTGTTTACAAATTCATATGTATCTATTACTAAACATTATTTTGTAATGTAGCTTGCAAACTTTGCCTGCCTGCAGTAAATCTGTCATAACTTGAAGTTTCCTTGTCAAGAGAAAGAATTTATTCCAAGACATTTTCTTACTCCTTTTGCAAAGTTCCTTGGATGTTTCATGTAAAATCCTCAATAGCTAAAAAACACATCTGCTTACCTTAAGAAATGTAGTCAGAGAGGACATTTCACTTTTTCCAGACCCTGATTCCTTGTATTTGGATAGTTTTAAGAACTTTAACGTTACGGCAGTCTACAGAACTTTATTTTTTCCCCATGTATTTCTACAAACACACGCCAATGAAGATGTGCCTGTACTTGTATACATAAATCAAGTGTGTCAGGAGATTATATATATATATAAATCTGAAAATAAGTAGGTTTCTGCAGAGTTTGAGCTCTTTACAATACAGAAATTACTGCAGATTCTCAGGTAAATCCGAAACTAACAGCTGTAAAACCCCCACAAGTCTTACACAAACAAGTAATTCCAGTCTGCCAATTAACTGCATTTAATATTCAGTTTCGTAAGCTATATTGTGTAAGGATTTAATTAGTTAAGCAACAACTCGCACCTAAAAAAAGTCTTAAAATCATTTCTATAAATGAGGAGATGTTAAAGAGCTTATTGGAAGTCCCACTGCAATTAGGTGGCTGAGTCATGAATTATTTTGCTATACAGAACAGCATATGGCCTAATTGCAGGAACAGGGATCTAACATTTCATTCAGGGCTTTGACATCAACTCCACGTATAGCCTTCAGGAAACAAACTCTGCAGATGGGTAGACTGAGGATAACTGTATACAGTCAGGATAATTGTACTTACTCATAGGACATCAAATTAAATAATTGTAAAATGACTTGAAGAGTAGTATTAGCATAATAAATAACCACCACACCACAGTGCTTTTGAGAAGACTTCAGAAACTGTTCTTGGACATGAAACTTTCTGGAAATAATCAACTCAATTTCAATTAAATACTTTAAAAAGCCAATGCAGTTCACTGGTTGTTATAGTCTGCTTACATTTCCCAGTCTGGTTTCAAAGTCTAACAGAAGAGTTCAGCCAACTCCATAGTTTTGCTGAAACTGTCTGACAGGCTCACCACTGGTATAGTGCCTAGTTAGCATTAGAGAAAATAGCTGTCTTCCAACCAACAGCCAAAGAAACAAAAGCCAATTGAATGAAGCGCTCTATTTGCTTCTGAATTGTTCCAAGTGCATTTGAACCAAAGTTCACTATTTCTTGGCAAGAACTTTCAAGGGACATGAAAAGTAGATATTACCCTTCACCGTGTATTCAAATTCCACCTAATAAACTGACATTCCTTTGCTGCAACAGGATGATACATGTCATCTATGTATGTATGCTTGGCACTGAAGAGTTTTCCAAGCTATTTCCAATCACTTAAAAGATAAACTCTTATTTTCAGAGGACTTATGCATCTAGGATTTCACATGGGAACAGAGAAGTAACAACCTCCTTCCAGATGTTCAGCTTGCTCTCACAGGTCACCACAGATAAAGTCTCTGTCTACAGCTCCGTCACTTGCTTAAACTGTAGAGTTCCAAGAAAGCCTGGAAATTCAATGGCCTGCCAACACACCCTGATAGGAGAAGAATTCCATATTCACCTAAAGTATTGAACCAGTTCTAAAGAAAAATCACTGATCATCAAGACCTTTAGAATGCCACCTCCTCAGCAAGTTCACAGAAGCCCACGTATGTTTTTAACTACATCCAATGACATAATCAGCTCCCCTCCAGGTAAGGCTCTGGCATAGGAAAGGGCAGGCCAGCAGCCCTTTCAGTACTGGGGTTAGCAACAATGAGCCTATGCCACAGGTAACACCAGTTCTCATCCACTGGTAGTTCAGATGCCTGACAGCCTTAGCAAACAAGAGGTTGGCTTTCACCTTAAAAGAGCGTACCTTTTCCTAGTGTCTATCATTGCAATTCATATATAACACTGCAATCAACTATCAACACTGAAAAGACTCCAAGTGATACACAACACCTACGTGCTTAGCAGCAGGTTTGCTGTGAGCATATGCATACAATGTTTTAATCCGTGTGTTCCCTCTTTAGGCTAAAGTTCTTGTCTTATACAACTGAACATCAACATCATCTTACTGAAGTCCTGAAGTGTAATCATTTAACAACTCAAACACTGGAATTTTCAAGTATGAATTTTCTATTTCTTGGTAGAATTTAAGCAGCAATAGCCACAAGTACAAAATGTAAAGCAAGTGTTTTTAACCTGACTTTTTTCAACATGACTAGCTCTCTTGTTTCTAACATACTTCCAAAGCAGCAAGAAAAAAAAATTAAAATCAGAATCTCCTACGAAGTGGAGATTCTCACAGGTCCATCAGTTCCATTTAGTTACTCTCTCATACTTCAAGAGACGGGTTTATGTTGCAAGAAGTCTATTTATCACAAAAACTACAAACATATAAGGCACAGTATGGTTGCTTACGTACAAGGCTCTTGCTTAAAATTTCCGGATACTTTAATTCTAAGCATCAAGTTTTTCAAAAAATGCTGCAGCTACCTGTAGCAATGTCTCAACACCTTGAAAATTAGGCTGCATATTTAAGTATTTGAACTTCGGATCCATAACTGAAAATTACTCTTAATGACTGTTCTAGTGTTCTGACCTTAAATGTTTTTAAGCTATTTGCCATGGTTCTATAATAATCTTTATTGCAATGAGCATGACTGGATACGTCAAGGGTTTTGGTAGCTATCAAATGTACAACATGAAGATATTACAATTAAACAGAAAATCCCACAATTAAAAGAGACTAGCACCTATCTTTGATTTGTATTTAAACTCTTAAAAAAAAGCAATTCTTCAAGATGACCATTTCTTCACTTTCCAGACATAACCACTTAGAATTACATTTTACCCTCTGACACTTAACAGAAAACACATTAACATCAAGTGAGAAGAGTGCTGACGTGATGTAAGAGAGGTGGGCTCAGTGCCATACTCTGCTACAGGCTCTGCATTCGACTTCTTGCAAGTCCCTTGAACTCTGTACCTCTGACCTCCACCTGGAAAACCAGCCTTAGCCTCCAAATGCCTATGGCACATAACCACTGTTGAAGCCTTCCATCCTTGGTGACAAAGGTCATCCATGCATCCTGATGAACGTGCTGGCTAGTTTGTCCTCTCCAAGGGAGGAACATCCTGCACCCCAGCTATTCTCGGCAGCTTGCTATATAACAGCACAGATTGTCAGGTTCTTCACAAGTACTGAGAACCTTAATGACTCTCTGGGGGGAGAACGCCAGGATGTTGCCTCACTTCAGCTACACAGGCTGGAGCAGAAGCCACAGAGCTCGCAGTATCTTATAACACATACAGACACTGAGAGATTTCTCCTCTTCCCTGGTTTCCCATACAAAACTTTCACAAGGTCAAGAAGTCAGCTTGCTCAGAGGGTATGGAACTGCATACAACCCTTTGCAAAGGCAAGGAAAAAAATGCAGATACCTATTAAAAGCAATATAAGCCTCTTTCACATCATAAAGCAAATCTGCCGAGTCCAACTGTTTCATACTTTCAGTTTATTAAGTTTTATGAATGCAACAATTTAAGTGACCCTAGCATGCATTACCATTTATCTAGCAATCCACACTTTATCACAAGGCATTTCTCTCAGAACTGTATTTCTTGAAACACAAACCTCCATATGAATTATGGTAGGATTTAAAATGTACTATACGCTATACACTTACTACATAAGGTAGCACTGACAAAGAGGGGACAGAAAGTCACCAAATAGATTTGTACCAGTTCAGATATATCAAAGTGTATGCCTGCAGATGGATTAGAGAAAAAAACTGAGACAAAAATATTGGTAGTATTTGAACTGGGAGAGCTGAAGCAGGATCTAATTCTTCTGTAAAGCATGGAAATTAGCAAGAAATTTATGGTAATAACAGTAGATCTACTTTCCCATAGATTTGGTCAATACTGATATGTAAAGCTACAGTTTTTCCTTTCGTTCAGTACTCTCTCAACTATTTTCTTCTCCAGTCTCTAATTAGGGTTGAGCACATGCCACAGTTCTCTCCTCACAAGCTGAGCACCAACAGGGTCTCTTTCCCACCTACAGCTCAGCAAGAACTTAAACTATTATTTGGATCTCTAATTCTTTCCAGACTTAGAACTGAAGCATCACTGGAGTGAAAGGGACCTCAGGCAGTCTCCAGTCCAACTCCCTACTCAAAGGAAGGTCTGCAAGGAGATTTGGACCGCATACGTGAGGCCACGTATACAGTTGGGTGCTGAAAGCCTCTAGCGAGGGACCTTCCACAGTCTCTTCTGGAACTTGTCTCAGCACTTAACTTAGTTCAACTCCACTGCAGAATTCAAAATTCATTGGCTGGTAATGGAGGAAGATGAAACAAGCAGACAACCGAGTTGCATAATGCTGGTTTCCATAGACAAAGGCTTGAGAAACAAATGCCAAAGCTATACAGCCATTTATAGCTATTAGTTTACGTGGAGGGATTGACATCCATACTTACAGAACTCAAGGTAGGTATATATCCTATCATTACAAAAGAAAAGAGACTTAACTAGATTTTACAAAAATTAACTGCAGCCCTGTGCATAAGTTAACAGACACTTCAATCTCTTTTCCTTATTACATCCGCAGAGGTTATTACCAAATAGACAAAGTGAAAATTTTGGCTAGCATAAATGATCAAATGCATAAGCCCTTCCAAAGGGCCAGATGATCACAATCCCGCAAAGCATTATTTCACTTTTCAAAGTAAATACACTTATACTCCTTTAAACAATTTATAACCACTGATAAAAATCCCACTGCAAAACTTATTTAAACTATTGTAATAGGATTTTTTTTCTAGCTCGTTAGAATTACACTTTTACAGTCTTTAAGAATAGGCATAACAATTAATTCTTAACCTTCTTAGTGGTGTCACCTGCTCCCAAAGGATTAGAATTTAGGAACATCATGCCATTCCATCCAACTAGAACCACACAGCTTCTCAGTGTCAAGGTAACAGCCTTCTTACTACAGCAAGTCAGAGCTGCTGATTTTTACCACTCCCCAGGTATATGTCTCTGGAAACAGATGCAAGCCTGGATCATACAACTCCTAGACTGGAGAACAGCCCATGTTGAAAAGGACCTCAAAAGATAATCAAGTCTGACCTTAAATATCTTATATATAGCTATATAGTTCATATCTAAATGGATATGAACTGCATTTCCACAGTGCCTTTTGTTTTTTGAAGAATTTGACCTTCTGCAGTCACCTAGATTCAAGTCCCTTAAAACTTAAGGAAAAGATAAATAAATAATGGGATGAAGAGGCAAACAACCTGATGAACTTCTGCTCTCTATTCTGCTCTCTCATCAATCCCCATGTTCATCCTCAGGCAGATGAATACCACAGTGTATGCAATGTGACACAGCCTGAAGAGAATTTCAGTGTCTAGTATGAAGCAGAGGCTTCCTTGTTACCCTAGTAACCACAGAATAATACAGCTTAATGTCCTTCAAGCTAATAAAAATATCCTACAACATTTATAAGAAAACTTAGCAAAAAAAAATGCTCTGTTGAGACTGATTTCCCTCACAACAATACTATTATGTTACAACTCTGGGTATCATTTGTAAGATAGACAATTTTAAGGAGACCCTAAGCAAGTGGCAACACTGGAATAGTGAATCAATTTGGGAGATAATAATGTAACTTTTACTGTTTTGTCTTTTACTTTAGAAGCAGCACTATGTTTTCATTCTTTTTGATTATAATCAAGCTTTCTTTTAAAGATACAAAGTTTGTCACCAACAAAAGCAGAGCAGGAACTTGCGGGTTACAGACCCAGTTATTTCATGAACAGATATTCTGGAAGCCTCTTCACTCCTGCTGAGTTCTTACTCTTTACCTTCTAACTTGAAGAAAGAAAACCAACACCAGTATCTTTTTGTGACTTCAGAAAGTTGGTGGGACTTATCTTAAAGAATAATTTAATTACTATAAGCCTGGTTTAGATAATTTGAATGTTCTGAAGCACTACTTACGATGAACTGAGCAGCAAGAATGTTTCTTAGCCACAATTTTTAGAAGCAACTTCTATCTTTAACAAGTCACTATTTGACCCAGAGAAAACTGATCAGCCCATTAACTAAAGTTGTTTCTTTATCTGAAGATCAATATACAAATTAAAAACTTCTAAAATGTTGAGGGTTTATTTTTTAAGTTTTGGTTCATCTTCAAGTATTGAGTAGCTTCTCTCAACATACTACTTCTATGCTGAGAATATGAAGTACAATTTACTCATAACGTCTCTATATTGATCATAAACTTCTGACATATCTTTCTTAGGAAGTTATTTTGTTCTTTCTACAGTAAGACAAGTTTCAATTACAGAAAAAATCTCACAAACTATTTCCTTCTATCTAAATCAACATCCTGAATATACTAGACCATTCTAGTGTTCAAAACTCTCCTAGTAAGAAATCAATGTCTATAAAATTACATCAAATGTAGGATATCTAGTACATAAAATGGTAAAAAGCATTTTCTTCCTTATGTGCATTTCAAATCTCATATTTGTGCAACTATTAAAATGAAGTCAGCTAGAATGAGGAACTTGGGTATGCTCGACATCCCAGATGTTGAGCTATTTATATTTTAATTCATGCACAAATGTTAATTTCTTTGTGTTTTGTCTAGGTTAAAGAAAAAAAGCTTTTCCCAGATGAGTTTCACTAACATAACTGACAGCCATTTTATTTTGCTATAAAGACACTCTGTGGTACCTAAGCCACCTTGAAAGTGGCTTTATTCTGCACACGTTCCATCCTATTGAGCCACGTCTCCAGCAAGAAGCCCAGCTGCCAAATCTTTGCCATCCCTCAGCTACCCATGAGGCCACATCACCGGGGCTCTAACTGCCTGCCTGCTTGGGCTGGTGTCACATAGCCCCAACCACCAGCACTGCCATGGCTGCAGTCATGCAAACGGGTGGGGGCTCAGCTGGCAAGAAGGATGGGCTTTGCTATGTTGCAGTGAGAACATGAGCAAGAGAAGGGAAAATAAGAAAGAAAACTTTCACAACAAAAGGCATCTTTCAGCGACAACTTCTCTTCAGAGAGAGGAAAAAGAAATAAGCCAGGCCAGCCAAAGTCATTTCTTTAAGATGTCGTAAATTCCCACACGGACACCAAGTTAGTAGTGCTTGAATTAGTGAGGAAAATGGTTAGGTTTATCTGAGGTGAGATCAAACAACGTGGCTTTACTGAATTCGTTCAGAAAGTTACTTAGTGATGAAATTTTCATCCAGGAAGGATGGTAATTTGTAGACCTAACCCTCAAGAGCAGTAGTCATAATGGTAAGAAACTACTTGAGAAAAAGTTGGATTCCTTTTGAGAAAGAGTCTGTATTTAGAAAACCACACGCCCAGTGTCCATAACACCTTCCTTGTTGAATCACTAATCGGTAACCAGAATTTCTGGAAAACAGTCCACTAATTATTTTTTTCCACATTAAGCTGTCCTATGCAGAAAGGCCACTTCAATTAACATGAAGGTGTATGGGGTTTGAAGCCCAGACTTTTCCCAGTCCTTTTAATCTAACCACATTTATTGCTGACAGACAAAGTCTTTCACAGGAAGGTGTTTTGATCATCTCGGAGGGAAGAATGTAGACTTCAATTACCTGCCCAATTATCCCAGCGAGGAAGGCAACACAACTGCTTAATTTTAGAGTAATAAGTGACTTTCAAGGTGCATACCTTTTCAGTTCTCATCCAAGACTGAGCTTTCCATTGTCCCTCTCTGGACGGCTGAGCTACCAGCACTGAAGTCACTATTTCCGAATAAAAATTATTTGCAGGAGAATTCAACATACACAAAGTTCAGCAGTTTACCACCTCTGGGCAGTATGTTCTTCTCTTGATATGCATAGCTGAAATTAAAAAAAATAAAAATGCTCTTTTTTTGTATACATTATGCATGTATAATTGCTAGGGTTGGAATGGGATAAGGAAAAAAAAACAGAACATCCTGCAATAAACAATAAATCATTAGATGAACAAGTTCCTGAGAATCCATGTACAGAGTACTGGGTAACTGATTTAGAACATGTATATCCTATTTTTTCTCTTATGGTGAGTCCACAAAGTAGCATTCCTTTTCAGAGATGAAAACTTTGTAACCACAGCTTTTGGCTTAATAGGCCCACTTCATGCACAGGGCTGCATCAGTACAAGCCACTTATATCACCCTCCTTCACTTTTACTCATCCTGTTCCAGAGCAACTCTGATCTTTAAGATCGAGTACCCTGACCTCAGCTTTCCATACCACTCATTTGTCTTTTCAGAACACAGTTACACCGTACACCTTGGTAGGCAGAAAACTGAATAATGTGGAACTGTTCGATCAAAGAGTAACAGAAGTGGAAAGAGGCAGCAGCCAGGAGGAGCAACTTTTCCATCCTCAGATCAGACATCACAACACTAATTGTGAGCTTCTTGTGATGAAATTCTTCAACAGATAAAGGTATTTTGAACACCTCCATTGTACTTCAGGAGAATGACTGTGAGTTCACAATGTCTTCCAGTGTCAGACATCATCATCTTCCCTTGAAAAAGGGCCCTACTGTTAGTTATACATTCACATTATGTGTCCTGTCTATAAAGCATTACCACTGACCTATAGCTGAACACAGGGGAACTACAAGTGTAACACTACAAATCAAGAAGATGGAAAGAGCAGCTTCTGTCCATCAGGAGACTGTCCAAAGACTGCATTTGCTTACTGTGGTTCTTGAAAACCACCCTACTGCACAGGTGCAGAGCAAGTCCAGCAATTCCTCAGTTTGCTGAATCAGAGGTCAATGCAGAGGAAAGCATAAGGCCTGGAGGCAGCAGGGTGATTTCCACAATAGCTGCAGACCTTTAAATAAAAACCGGTACTTGGAGTGGTAATAGGAACAGCACTTCTCACCAACAGCTGCTGACAGACACATCTGATGAGCAGATTTAGCATCTGAATGTGGTTGCTATGAAATCTGGTTACAGAGAACACTAGAAGTGTTAGAAGAGGTTTGACTAAAAACTGCTCAATGGTAAACAGATTCTTCAGAGGTTTGCAGCAGCTACATAAAAAAAGCAATACTTCAGTAAGGAACAGAGGGTACACAGATGCTGATGGGAAAGATTTTAATGTAGCTAGTGTCAGATTAAAGACCATTAGGTGTCCAAACAGTACAGGAACAATTATGATCTGATCCATGATGTTACCTGTAAAGGCAGAGAGTTCTTCACACTGAATCCCATCACAATTTAACTAGAGTTCACCCTATCATGAATAAGCAGACTAGATTCCCCACAACCTGAACAGAATTTGGGGATATTTGGATCCAGACAAATTCCAGAACATGCAGTCACATCTACATTTTCTGCAACGTGGCCAAGGATCAAAGACCAGCAGGCTACCACTTATCTCCCACAGCCAACCTTTAACAACTGCCTTAGAAGAAGGTGATACTGAAATAGTCTGCTAAGAGTCCACAGCTTTAATGTTAAGTAAGGCTGTAGATATCCAGGCTGGGGAAATACAGCAGAGATGGACGTGAAGACTAATCTAACGTTTCCTCAAGTTTGATACTTGACATTAAAAGCTGTGGCCTCTCAACAGGCTACCTCAGTATCACCTTCTCCTCATTCTCTTCCTACAAGAGTCTATAATTCCTCAGACAAGATTTGTATAAGGACAGCCACACAAGTAGATTCCACTCCAAATATAATTTTATAATCAGCAATGTAACCTATGCATAGAACTTGATTTTAGGGAAGGAAGACATCTGAACACTGTTAAATATAGTCTTGTGGAGGATGTAAAACTTCAGTTTATCTGCAGGACTAACAACAAATCTCAGAAGAAACAGTTCCCAAAAGACAGAGAGAACAGTGTGGACTTTATAATCAAGTCTGTAGTCTACTCACTATTCTGTACTGATAAAATTTGTGCAAATAGTGTTTAGGAATTACATTGCTCAGAACATAATGAATGAAACTGATCTGAAAAATCATGAGGCAGAACAGGAGGTTCAGCCTGAAAAGAATGCTCTGAGGAGACCTGACCTTTCGGTATCTGAAGGGGGCTATAAGAAAGAAGGGGACTTTAACTTGGTCTGTTGTGACAGCACAAGGTGAAATAGTCCCAAAGTAAAGGAGGGGAGACTTAGACTGTATATAAGGAAAAAGGTTTTTTTAAGGTAAGAGTGGTGAGGCACTGGAACAGGTTGCCCAGAGGGATTGCAGATGCCTCATCCCTGAAGACTTTCAAGGTCAGGCTGGATGGGGCTCTGAGCAACCTGATTGGGCTGTTAGGTGCTCCTGTTCATTGCAGGGGGTTGGACAAGGTGGTCTTCAAAGGTTCCCTCCAACTCAAATGATTCTATGATGAAGAGAAAAACATCCTGGTAGGAAATATTCTTAGGTCTGAACATGGAGTTGAAGTAGGCAAGAACCCTGAGACTCTAGAAGAATTTAGGTATGCGCATCTGAGAGACTGCTCCACAGGATTTCTGCTTACCCACTTCAGTTCCTGCAAGCCCATCTCTGTCTAAGATTTTGTCCAAGTGACCTAGCTGCTTGAAGGCTTACAGCTGGCAAGCCCCATGAGCCACGTGCTACAACCACAACAGGGTCACTTACCTGAGCTCTCCCAGGATTTATAGATCAGGCCAGCAAACAGCTCCATCCTTCAGGAGGCCTAATTCACTTAACACCCCTCCATGAATCTAGTAATGCAACAACACGGAAGTGCTCAGTAAAAACAACAGCAGATAACACTTCCACACAAAACCATGGGAGTAACAGGAAGCCTCACAGCAGTACCGTTTCTCTCATCTCAGGACAGGCACTTTCTTTAGTCTCAGGAGCTTCTCACTTGCCTTTTCCAAGAGAAAGCTACAAGCAAGGTCAGAAAACGCTCCAATCTTCCTGTTATACAAACACATGAAGGCAAATTCACAATTTCCAAGGGAACAACAGAAAAAGATTACATGTACAGTATGGACAGTAATCTAAAGAAAAATAGCAGGGACTGAAACAGATTTCCCAGTACTGTTTATTCATTTATATTAAAGCATCACTGCAAAAATCACAAAACTAATTCTCTGAACACCAGTCTCACCAAACGACTCCTCTCATCCAGGGACCACAGCATTTCAGACAAAGGTCAACTGCTACTCGATGATGGTATACCAGTTCCCATTTTCCTCCCATACTGTTAGAAGTTTAGTGTTTTAAATGGTGAGAGGGCACTCTACCTAAGTAAGGAGATGGATGTTTGCTGCAGTGAGACCACACACCTCTTTGTACAGCAGGTTCCTAAAGAACCGGCACACAAAGACACCAAGCTCTTTTGCAATACCCATTTCTCAAATAAGTTCCTCCCTATTTCCCAATGAAAGGGCCAGAAAAGGGAAGGCCGAAACTGGAATAGATATAAAAACACATTCTCTTCAGTGCATAACATGTTCAGAAAATCAACATCAGGATTCACTGTGTCCATTCTGCTTTGGACAGTCTCCTGCACATTCAGCACAATGATGAAACCACTCTCATCCTTGCCCCCAAATCCCCCGCTGTATAGTGAGGAGGTTATCCGTTAAGAGAAGTAGATGGAAGAGGTTTAAGTGGTACCACACTGATCCTCTCCCCACCCCAAAACTTAACAACATGCCAGCAAAAGCAATAGAAGAATTCAATCTAAACCAATGCTTGGATTTTGGTTGTGGATCGCAGCGTTACCCCAGCAGAAGGTGACTCATACTTCTCTCTTTCAGGCATTGTAGGGAGTAACCTGCATGTCAGCTACAAAGAATCTCGCTGTTTCTGAGACTAGCAGAGCAGATGCCTTCCTCAAGCAGCAAGATGCAGAGCCTGGATTTGATCAGGCTCAGAAGCAATCGGACTAGTTAGATTTTTTTTTTCTGAGGCTATGAAAGGCATCTGAGAGAATGCTCCAGAAGAAACATTTCAAGGTGATCATCTTCAGCCCTTCAAATTCTTTTCAAAAAGAAACCGAATTCCTAAAGCTAAAAACAACAACAACCACCCCTTTTGACCGGTTTGCAGCAAGAGAGAAGCACAAATTTGAACCTGGAGATGGAAGACGACTACCAGGAAAACTCTTATTGACACTAAGTCCTTTTGGCAACAGAAAAATAACAGAGGCTGAAAACACACCTTCAAAAAAAGAAAAACAACACACCAAGAAAAACCCACAACGTACAAATAAAGACTGCTGTCTGGTAGCTCACAAGACACACCTGCAGGATTCTGCATTATGTCCAAATGCAATAAAACACAGAGGTGGGTGGAGGGAAAAGCAAAAGATTCCGCCCCCCCATGTGTAAGTTTTTAGGACAACAGCATAAAAGCATAACCTTTTAGATTCATTGTTTTATTCTGACAAAACCAGTGAGCTTCTAAAATTTAACACTGAAAATATTGAAAGGAAATTTCAGATGAAAAGCAGTTCTTGAGAACAGACTTCATTTATGCATTTCTAAAGGGATCTTATCAAGTTCATGTCTTATTTTTGAAAGAAAAAAGACTGATTTTTTGTATATTTATAAAATGTTTCAAGTAAGACTTTGTGAAGCAGTTAAAAAGATGTTATAGCAATGTGAGAAACTGCAAACAGATCTCATCAGAAGAAAGTAGGTTGATTAGTCTTGGCTTGTGCTCTACCGTGTGAAATACACTAGGAGCAAGAGGGCAAATGGCACCCACAGTCTCCTACCAAAATGCAAACTAGCTTGTCACAGCAAGCTCACACACCGCCCAGGGGTGATCTATGCGGCTATTTCTTGAAAGCACCTTTTCTTGCAGCTAATCTGGAAACCAGGACCGATGTTTTTCTTCAAAACATTCAGGGCACTTCAAGTTCAGTGCCCTCATCCAATTCAGTGGGATCCAATTCATTTCCAGCTCAAATTAAATTGCAGTTGAGTCGATACTCACATGGGAATCTCCACCACTATTAATCTTTGGTTAAGGTGGCTCCCTGTTAACTGGAACCATAATGGGAATTCAGGAAAAAAATATAACTCTTATTTCACAGAACTATTTCACCACAGACAACTATATTAACTGATTCCTTTACTTTAAAATGCTTTGATAGCATTTGCCTCACTATCCAGATTTTTTGCATATGGTAGCAACTATATCTTAGAAGATGTTAAAGGTCTACCCACACAACTCGAGCAACATTTCAAAAGAAGCTAGTCAACAATAAATACACTTTTCCTACTTTTTTGCCCTTCACCTGATGTTTCATCTAGCCTTCATCTAACCAAGGCAATTAAGCATCACACTTAAAGAACACAGCACCAACTAATCAAACTAGCTCCATGACATCAACGTTAGGAAAGGATAACACACTCCTATCACACCTTTAATTCTCTCGTCTAGACTAGGATTTAAGACAACACAGCTGCTGAAACACAGCCCACTGACAACGAAAAGCACTGGAGTTGCAGCCGTTGTTGCAACTGTTGTACCTAGACTGTACTGTCTGCCTTAGTGCAGCAAAAACTGGAGACTAGTCCCATCCTGGAAACTTTTGAGGAGGAAAAAAAGAAAGCAGGAAGCTAATGATTAAGAGAACATGAAGAAGAAGATAGCTGCAGTTCTCGCGGCCTTAATCACGGAAATCTTCGTACAAGTCACTACGTGCCAAGATAATTTAGCACTGCAGTCCCATTTGCTTCCCTGTTCCCTCTCAAAATGTTATCATCACATCCCACCTACACAATTTACAAGGGGGTGAAAAAAAAAAAAAAAAAGACGTTTGAACAACACTTGCAATATTTCTGAAATTTAATAACCAGTAACTGCAGGTCTGCTCTTAGCTGCACAAGAAGTCTTAAACTGAATTAAAGGGAAAATCAGAAAAAGAATGGATTTCACAATTCTGGGGCAGACAATTACTCAGACATTTCAAATTTTATTCATCTACAAACTCTCAACTGTCACAGAAAACCTACTTTTAAAGTTTCAGTCTGAAGAGAATGCCTGCTAACAGAAGAGATTCAGCTGAACGAACTGGTACTCGGAATGTTTTATTTATGACCAAAACAACAAAATTTGCTTCTTGCACATACTAGCCAACTGAAGAGCAGACAATCATGGTTATTTTGAAAGAAGAGATGCAAGTTACTGCCAACTGTGTTGGCTATATGAAAAACAGTACTTAGAGAATTATTGTTGTCTACATATCAAAGGCAAAACAGAAACTCTGGTAAGCAATGATTTTTTTTGATAGAATTTTCCAAGCATTCACTGCAAAATCTGTCAAAACAGCTTAATGAAGAGCAAGGCAGAAGATATTCAGCCCCAAGCATTGATGCTGTATTATTGCACTAAACTACGAAAGTCATTAAAGCCACTGTTGCACTCGATCTTTAACACATTACATAGCATTTTCACAACACAGACACAATCAAGTAACACTGCATGACTGAAGACAAATCTTGCCACATACTGTTCTACTACTTGACCATTTTAGCTATCCATATGTATTCACACACCTTGACAGCACCATAAGCTACAGCAGCAATTAAGACCTGAAAAGAGCAAATGATGCTAACTGATAGAAGCATCATTAAAAAAAATTAAAAAGATAATGATATGTTGTAACCTAAACTAGCATCATCTAAACTTAACACATATAAAAAAGGAGTTTGCCTACCTTGCATTCTCAATAAAGTCCAAAGCAACACCTAAAAAGCAGGAGGGGATAAGATTTGTTTTCAGTGCCCACATATACAAAGGAAAATAAATCAATCTCAGAAGACACTGACGAGCTGGGGAAGAGGGGAAGCAGCCAAAAATTAAAATAAGACGGCTATAGTTAAAGGCACTGACTCAATCTTTCATTGTCTCAACATAGTAGCTCAAAGTATCATGGAAGCAAGTGGGGAAAAAATGAACCAAGAGAACACTAAGTATGAAATTCAGTTAAAAGCTTTAGCAGGAAAACACTAAAGGCAGTATGTTCCAAAGATGCATGAATACTTTAAATATCTGACCTTAAGACTAAGTTGAGCAACTTTAAAATAATCCTCTATAACTTAAAATTGTGAGCTGTCAGATGTTTTTTTTTGAGGACTGTCTATGTATGAATTCCCCAATTGAATCAAGAAACCTATAATTTTGTCTGACAGAATTATTTCATTAATTTCAACTTAAAACAAAGGCAGATTGACTAAAAAAAGATCCACAGAGCGAGAAAGAAGTCTGGCAGTTATTTAACAAAAACACAAAGAAAAACTAAAAATTGGAGTTTAAGACTAAAATTTTAGAGTGATGTCCTATATCCTGCAATTGGGTACTCCTCCCATTGCAGACATCTTCTAGGGGACAGCGTACATATCAGCTCCTCAGTAAGACACAGAAGAAATCTGAACAGCGGAAGGATCTGGTGCTACACAGAAGGTCAACTTCATATGACATCACTTACGTTTACTTCTTTATATCTGAAGATAAAAGAAAATGCATATATTTTAAGTAACTCCATCAAATTTTCATTTGAGGAACAGTTGTGATGTCCCTTCAAAGAAAAAAAAAAAGAAGAAAAAAGGACTATTATGGGTCTTCTATTGTACTTTAAAACCTTTAAATGCAATGTCTGAAGCTCACATTGTGTCAGAATTCCATTCAGTTTCCCACGTTTTCTCAGGAATAGGTAAACTTGTTTAAAAATCTATTAATCTGTTCTCGCAATAAAGTGGTAAGTTTCACCTCAGAAGCACATAAGTGCCTGGCAGGCTATGGAGGATGTGGACCATGCTTATTACCTGCCCTGCCTTTTCCACTTTAAGATGAGTAATCAATTCACTAAACCAAGATCACTGCACAGGGAAAAAAAAAAAAAAAAACAACACAAAAACAAACAACAAAACCCTTACAAGAAAGACTTAAGGATTTCAGTCTCTTCTTATTTCTGCCATCTCTGCATGGATAGCATCTGTGAAAATCTCTACACACTTACTTTGTTCTTCTGCAAACAGTGCTTCAGAAGAACAGCATTTTCCAAGTTTAACTCCTGCTGGGTGTTTATCTATTTCTTCCAGGAAGGCCAGAGTCTGTTTGCTGTCAAACGTGTTCTAGCACTGCTTCTTGAATACTGGTCTAAATGGTTCCCAAATATAGAAAATCTCTTTAACCTTACATTTCTTTAATCAAAAAGAAGTGAAAAATACATAGAACTTCAGAACATTTGGGACTGAACCAGATGGTTATTTCCAGAACCTGAGGTTGGACCAGAAGGTCCCCTCCAGCCTTAACCACTCTGGAAATCCTGTGAACATTGGTAAATTCAACCTAGTTTGAAGAGTACTAATTGAAGTGAAGAGCTAAAGAACAAAATAAACTCTTTAATCTCTTCAAAACTCCATATTGATTGACAGCCATTTTTATCATCATATTATCTGGTTTTAACAAGGATATGAACCCCAATGTGCTAAATGATCTTTGGGTAGAAAGCATTTAATTTTTATAGCATTTGGAAGACAACGTTTTTCAACTAGACATTTGAGCACTTTGTAATTCCAAGTATAGTTTTTCAGACTTAATCACCATTAAGTCACTAAATACATCAATTATCATTGACTCAAGATGCTGATTTCACAATTAATAAATTTCAATAATTACTTCTCTCGTATGTTTTAAATTGCCACACAGAATCTCTAGACCGGGAGGCAGATTTTCATCCTGATGATAAACACTGCCACAAAAAACATTCCGCCTTGTGATATTTCTTCTTAATATACCTATGTTGTTTAGTCCTCATTTTCAGTCAACCAAAATTAATGTTTTCTGGTCTTTGTTTCCTAGAGAAAAAAGCAGTAGATTAATTAAAATTTAATATTTACTTGTTTTCCCGCTACTTGAAATAAAGCATTTCCCAATGGTACTGCTAGAAGTATTATCTGGTAGATTCTCCAAGACACGAAGACAGTGGTCCTGACTTCATAGCACTGGTCAAATGTCTACAGAAGCTACGACAAGGGAACAACAGCAAATTAAGTTGGTAAGATTGTTATTTCTACGCTTTAGTTTTTACTTGAACAGAAATAAGAATACTTTTCTATTCCATAGGGTTCTACTAAAAATGGACATACTAAGCTACCGCATGAAAAATATTACACTGGGATACATTCCATCTTCCCAACGCTACCATCTCTCAGCATTTGGAAGTACTTATCTGTAAGAATTGCAAGAGCCAAGGTTTAAGAGACAGATATGGCACAAGTGGGATCCAGAAGCTGGTATTAGGTGCCTGAACACGTGGGGTTTGAACAATGCATTTCAAATAGGCATTCAATTATGTTGCAAGTAGGCATTCCCAAACTAAGCTTATCTATCTATCATCACCAGTGATAACTTCTGCTTCAAACAAGCACGGAAGTGCCCTCAAGTTCCCAAATCTAGACAGCAACCTTACATGGCTGACTCACTGCACAACCCAATGCCTCACACTGAGCCACTACACGTCCTCCTCTTCTGATTACATTCCTCAACCTGCAAAACAAGGCCACCAGTGCTTCCCTCACTTTTCCAACAGTTTCTTTCTCCCCATGTACTCATGCTAAAGCATATCTCCAGATAAGAGTGGCTGGCTGGAAGCACTGCAAGAACAGCTCATTGCAAAGGTGACTGCTTTGTACAACACGAGCTACAGCTAAGTCACTCGCTGGGTAGAAACTCCTGTAAGAAGCAGCATCTGGAGGAGAAAGACTACCAGCTGTGATTTTGCAGCACCATGATCCTTCATCCAACCCTGGTTGCATGCTTAGCTGTGGAAAACTCCATCCTACAGCACAGGGAGCACTTCTAACATCTTTCCCTTCTTCTCACCTTACGTCTGCTCAGAATGGCTGGAGGTGCACCCATCCACTCAGCACTGATGGTACAGTGCTTTGATTCATTCCCAGAAAGGTCTAGACAAAAATGTCATGTTTATTTGGAAAAGGCAGTTCACACTTAAACCACGATTTCCCAGGAAAGAACTTTAATTACCTGCTTGAAGGCTATGGAGACTTCCTCCACTCTTCCTGCTAAAGCTGTGCACCACATCTGAAAAGTATGTAAGGCTCCCACACTAATCAGTACAAAAAGAAAGCCAGACTTTCAGTTTTGCCATTAGGAGACTTCACTGGAAACTGGGAGACCTGGATTTCAGTCCCGTTTAAACCTATTTATGCATTTTTTAATATTAAATAGCCATTTAGTAGAAACTACGCTAGCAAGAGCTATCTTAACTGCTTCTAATGACTCGCTCCAGAGTTGGGTGAAGGTCTACTTTTTCCTCTCTCTGGTGGCCCTGTAAACACATCATTCATTTCTGTACAGTAAATCAACTTTATCAGGTGGAATGAAGGACTTCCTCCGCTTAGTTTGGTCTGGTATGTGGTTAGACCAGGGACGCAGAAAACTGAAGCCTGTATCTCAACTTGGAAGGGGAAATTTCAACTGGCTTTTCTTCTTCTTATGAAAGAATCTCTCTAGTTATATAAGAACACAAAGATACCTTAATTAGAAAATAATAGCAGGGACAACATGTAAAATGCAAAGATACCTACAGGTTATGAGACCTCACTGATCCGTTTTCAGGTACAATGATAATTCAGAGATGGTTCTGTATCAATATAAGCAAATACTTGTGTTTTCCAGGTACACGTCCTCTAGAATCCCTGGGTAAATATGGAGCAGGAGTCGGACGTTTGCCTTTCCGGAAAGAGGCTCTGCCGAGGACGAGCGCCATGAGATGTTCCGTCTCTGGGAAAGCACTGA
>JANHGO010004197.1:0-25498 GCA_024606505.1 Aquila spilogaster | reverse complement strand
CTTCCCCACGGGCTGCAGGGGAATCTCTGCTCTGGCGCCTGGAGCACCTCCTCCCCCTCCTTCTGCACTGACCTGGGTGTCTGCAGGGTTGTTTCTCTTATATGTTCTCACTCCTCTCTATGGCTGCAGGTGTGCAGGTTTTTTCTCCCTCTTCTTAAATATGTGATCCCAGAGGTGCTACCACTATCACTGATGGGCTCAGCCTTGGCCAGCAGCAGGTCCGACTTGGAGCCAGCTGGCATTGGCTCTGTCGGACATCGGGGAAGCTTCTAGCAGCTTCTCACAGAAGCCACCCCTGTAGCCCCCACCCAGTACCAAAACCTTGCCATGCAAACCCAATTCAGCTCAAAGATCATCATTCTGAATTGTCTGCTTCAAAACATTTCAAACTAAAAAAAAAAGTCAAGCCATTCAGGATGTTTTTTGTATTTTTTCACAGATTGCGTTATCAAGCTTTTTCTCTGCAATCATAATTTCAAGACAGTGGCTTTTAAAAGAAATTTGGCATTCTTGCTTAATAACACAACTCTAAGAATGAGCATTGCATTCCTTACTTTCAGAGATTTCATTGTCTGAGCATCTGCCACCAGCCAGCCTGGATGGAAAATTTTTAGTTCATTTGAGATCTTAATATAGAATTTTCTATTCTCCTGAATTGCTGCTGTCCAGGTGTTATAGGAGAAATATGACAGAATCAATTTTCTCTCTGAAGCTAATGCAACCTTTATTGATAAATAGCTAAGCTCAAATAAATAGATTATGACATAAATGGGAATAGTTACTCTGCTGTCGCTATTTGCAGTACAGTTCACAATGCTGCCATACACAAGTGATGGGACCTGTTTTATAAAACTTTGAGGTATCACTTCAGTGTCTGTTCTGAAAAAAAATCATTAACCTACAGCATTTTGCTAAACTCATTTTTTCCTGAATTAAAAAAAGAAATAAGGGGAAATTTGAACATCTAATGATCGGAGTGTTGATTCATACAATGTTTTTTGTTAAAATGATTACTCCAAGTCATACATGTATCTGTGTATGGTAACTTCATGTGCAGGTAAGTCAGGTGCAGGTTAAATGTGTCTGACTAAAGTTTAACTAAACCTTTTATCTTCAACGTGACATCTTTTGTGTTCTTGTTTGTTTGTTTTTCCCTTGACAGCCCTCCATTAAGACTTGATACTTTCTGGTGTGCACAAGCATATTTTGTTTTCCATTCAGTTTCTGGCAGAATAACATTTGGCACTGGGTAGAATCAGAAGAGTGGAACGTTTAAGAAACAAATGCTCTACTTCTACTAGTAGTGAAGTATTACTCTGTTTAAAATAAAAACAAGCAAACCCCGCTGGTGTTCTAGCTGTTCTGTGAAGTAATTAGTCAAAGTATACTTAGCTTTGAAATCAAACATTGTGACTGCAAAATAGGTTTTATATATCCTTATGTTATTGATAACAAACATTTTGTTAACACTGAAAATGATAATATAATATTATTTCATGGAAGTACAAGTGGCATTATGTGATATAATAGGATGTCAGAGTTCTCAAGTCTGTAGTGCAAATACCTATTCCCAATTTTATGTTACTTTAGTTTAATGAGAGAAAAGCTAAACAGTATTTCTTCAGTCTTACTTTGCCTGAATTGCTGCAAAGATGTTTAATGTTGAACTACTCTTTCAGATGTCATTTATAGAAACAGATTCACTTACCGTCCTTCCCATGATGAAGGAGAAAAAAAAAAAAAAGTAAACTTTCATGGAGATTCGGTTGTCTTTTTTCTTTCATTATTTGCTTTGCATTTCGGTCTATGTGCTGGGGGCTTCTTAGTTGTTAATTGTACTGTCTTTTATGATCTAGATTGACTGCTGCAGCTATGTTTAATATACTGCCTGAGTAATTAGGCTTCTTTTAAATAAAGGCGCTTTTTTTTTTAAACCTACAAATGTTTGTTTATTTAAAAAAAAACAAACAACCCCCCAAAAACAAACCCCCAAATTGCAACTTAGTAGCTGCAGCACACTAACTTCCTGAAAATTTGATTACACACTGAAGGAGGTTACAGTTAACCATAATCTGTGATCTATGAGGGAAAAGTAAATTTTCCATTGGCCTGCGGGGGAGTTACAGTGCAGTTTTTTCTGTTCTTCCTGTGATCCTACTAATTTTTTCTCCTTCCAAATTTCTGGTTAGGAAAATTGAAAGCTGGAATAATTTAAGGAAGAAAGTATCATGGAGAACAAATAGAGGTTTTTGAGGCTCTCTAGCTCTGCCTACCTACTCTGGCAGATTTCAAGGAATTCTCAAACTGTGAAAGTGTTCACAACCTTGCCAGTTTGGGAGCTGTGCTTTAAGACTCTGCTTATAGTCCATAAGGTGATGCCCTGGCTCTGCATGTGTGTTGGGGGGCACTGCTGCAAGCCTTTCCCCGTCAGAAACCCAGGGATTCACGGTCTACACTTCAGAACAACCACAGTCACAAAACATCACTTTCAGCTTTTAGGACACTGCTACATTTACCATCTGACTCCTGAGGACATGGGAGCTTGAACGGGAAAGAGATTGCATCATGGAACAGATTTGGGACCTTTATTTTGCCTAAGCTGATGTAAGTGCAACGTAGAAGGTTTGTGCACTGTAGAAGAGATGAGTATTTCAGTAAATGTTTACCTTGTAGCAGGTGCTTCTGATAGTTTCAACCATTTTATTAGGGAGAGATGTAAGAAGAAAATGTATGTGCAAATCTCAGCAGGAAACAATCATGAGCATTCAGTTGACATTTTTGGTAAAAGGTATATGAATAAAAATATGAAAATATATTTAAAAGGTATATAAATGCCTAATCTTTAATTTTGCTGTTTCAAGAAACAGCAAACCACTTATTTTTTGCTAGTTTTCAGTGAGAACTGATCTCACTGTGTGCTCAGTGCTTCAATGAGATGCTGGATTCTTTCAGATGAGATTTAAGAAATTCCTGAGGCATCAAGCATCTTTTTCCTTGCTAGATTCAAGTTCCAGTTGATATTTCATCTAAATAAATATTAACTGAAGATAGGCTGAGGTCTTCTTTCTGACCAGGAAGATGTTTGGATATGAAACACAAGTTTGTGTGCTACTTCAGCTTCTGTTCTGTAGATACTGAGTCTCCCACATTTCCTAGGGTAATCTTTTGATTTACTGTTCTATCTAAAGTTAGAAAGGTGTGTCGTTGTGGTTTTTTTGGTTTGGGTTTGGTGGTTTGTGGTTTGGTTTTTTTGTTTGTTTGTTTTTTTTCCCCTGATGGGCTTTGGCTGTTTTACATCATTGGTATCTTTGCTTCATCTAATGGGCCTGATCATTTCTGGTCATTGAGTACTGTATGTAGGAGCTGCTTTGGCTGTAAAATTAGTTCTATAAGAAACATTAAGTCTGTTCTATGCTAGAGGTATTTTTATATGGTATATGGATTGTTTTTCTGTCTGTTTCAGCAATTTGTAGGGTCTTGTCTTTTATGGTAATCCCAAAGGGGTTTTTTTATGCCTCATGCAGCTACCTAGTGATAAAAGTTCTCTAAAATTGTAACAAATTGAGGCTGTCAGAGATGGAATAAAAGTGCTTCCAAGGTAATCATTGGTCTGTATGAACAGTGTTTACCTGTGATTGACAGAGAATCAAGTTTTGAAAAATTTGAACCTCATAAGAAGTCTTGCCTAACTTTACTGCTTGTTTGATGTAAAAAGACTGGGTTTAGAAAATCTGGAGGAAGGGTGGCTGTTTCAGGGTAAAGGACACGTTCCGTTTTATGCACAAAGCAACAGGGCACTTTTACCAGGTGTCCTCATAAAGTCAGTTGCATTTGGTATAATGTTAGGGCCACCAAAAACCACGTTATGAAACATTGGCCTTCACTTCTGCACCTGAAAATAATATGTCTGAATAGCAGTTATTCGTCATGCATGTAAAATTGTGGATATAAAAACAGCAGAGCGTGTCACTGTGAAAATCAATTCTAAACACTTTGTGCACTGAGTAGATGCTCCATAAAATTCATCTTACACAAAAGGAAATAAATGCATGGACCATAAAGAATTGTGCAGCAGAAATGCCTTTAATTGTAAATGTGTGGGTTTTTCTGTGTAAGAACAAAAGGTTTAAAGGAAAAAGCTATCCAAAAATTGCCACTTTGGAGAGCTGAGCAGCTGGTAGAAGGTGCCCCTTTACAAAAGTGGCCATACTGGTCATGTCATTACTATGAGTTTGTACAACTTTTATGACCATTGGAGAGCAAGAGTCTGTGACTTGAAGATGCCAGATGAGCAAAGTATGTGTTTGTGCCTGCAAGTCTCCAGAGTCTGACTTCTGTATGCAGAAGTCTCTGTCATGGGTCAGAGAATGCAGTAATTCTCTAACATAATTCCTTTTTCCCAGTGTCATGGGTGTCTGAACATATTTCTGCAATTGCATTTAACCTTTTGGAGGTTTTTGTTTATTTGTTTTAGTATGAAACTTTAGCTTGAAGAAAGACTGAAATTATGCATAAAAATGAAGCAATAACTCATCAAATAATTAAGAATAGATTGAAAACTCCATATCAAACAGAAAAGAATGTTGAAGCTCGTGATCAAACATTTAGAATATCTGCATTATTTTTTACCTAGGGTACATGGAATTGATGTGTGGGAAATTGTTTTCAAATATTTCTAAACATCAAATAATTATTTTTTGCTCATTCTCCTCATGTATTCTTCATGACTGCATAAAGCCTGTACCTTTCTTCCTATTTAACTTTTAGAAATGAAGCTTTATTATACCTAGTATGCTCTTAGTTTTCAGATTTGGAGTAAGAGATTCAGGGAGGAAAAAGTGTATACGATACACTTGAAATACTACATAGCTGTTAAATGCAGAGTTGTATTACAGCATGCAGTGTTTGCAGAATTTTCAGTTAACACTAAGTACCACTTACTCAGTGTCAGATGTCTTTTGACTGCACAACTTTAAATGAGAAACCTATAGACTTGAAATAAGGAGAAGATGCTAAGGATTCTTGATGATAACATTTGATGGTCCAGTGGCTCCCCGTTCTCAGGAAGATATTTTAAAATACGGTGATGGCAAAATGTATTTAACCTGAATGATTTTTCAAGACATGTTTTATTACATTTTGAGGTCCCCCAGAGTGCAAATGTTTATTGTTATGTGTTACAGATTATTAATGTGGATTTACTGTGAGAAAATTCTGCACATAGCATAGGGACCTTTTAGAGAGGAAGAATAGGTATTTCTGCAGGGGAATTTAGGGTGGGGTACCTGCAAGAACAGAACTGCACCATGACATAAAACTATTTAATAAAAGAATATAAAATAAATTGCCAAACAGGAGGGCTATAATGGGGCGACAGCAATTTCTGTTGTAAGATTTCTTTTCTACGAAACTTGTGCATTCTGTAAGGACTCACACTGGTCAAGGCTCCTGCCGCACTGGCCCAGTTGAGCAGTGCCATAGGCTGGGGGGAGAGGGCTCTTGCTGCAAAGGGTCCAAGTGCCT
Source organism: Aquila spilogaster (assembly GCA_024606505.1). Lineage (NCBI taxonomy): Eukaryota > Metazoa > Chordata > Aves > Accipitriformes > Accipitridae > Aquila > Aquila spilogaster. The sequence continues at coordinate 19,975 of JANHGO010004197.1, read as the reverse complement.
GTGTCCTGGCTTGCAGCTGGCTTTTTTGAGTAGCCAGCTGTTCCACCTCAGACTCAGCCTTCTGCATGTTTTCTGGCACCCATAGGTGGTTTCCCACTGACAGGCAACTTCACTTTTTATTGGTTTCTGACTTAGGCGGTCAGGTTAAGCTGCCAATTTCTTCGTTGCTGCGTAGCCCCAGCTAATCTCTTTGAATTTTTCCCATGTATCTGAAGCCAATTAGTCATTGTTACCTGGGTTACTGTGACTTTCTGGCCTCTCACCATGAGTATGTTACAAGGATGTAAAGTTGTATGACTGCTTTGTTTTCTCTTCTGTGCATATCTAACCCATAGAACAGGATAGACCCTCTTATGTGGCAGGGATTTGGGTCAGCCACCCCCATGCCAATTATCTGTGTTATTGGTGAATATTATCTTTGTTTTTCCAACTTGTCATCTAACTGGTGGGCAGGTATGATTCAGACCTTGTTTTATCTGAGCAATGCCTTCAAGTAAGATTCACCCCATGACATACATGCATACATATGTGTGTATGTATGTGTATGTACATATTTCTTTTAAAGCAGCTTGCTAACATGAACAAATTGGCAATATCTATAGTTAATGTTGCTCAACACTTTCCATTATCATAGAATGATACAATTGTCTAGGTTGAAAAAGACCTTTAAGATCGAGTCCAACCGTCAACCCAACACCACCATGCCCAGTAAACCATGTCTTGAAGTGCCACGTCTATGCATTTTTTGAATACCTCCAGGGATGATGGCTCCACCACTTCCTTGGGCAGCCTGTTCCAATGCCTGATAACCCTTTCAGTAAAGAAATTTTTCTTAATATCCAATCTGAAGGTGTTCTCAGTTGCTAACAGTTCTGCTGAACTTTAACTGTTTGACACAAATGCTGTGTGCTTTCAGTTGAAAAGATTCAGATATGATGATACAGGTATGCTCCTGAATAAAGTTAGGGAAATTGCTTGTTTTGATTTTGACAAAGTTTTAAAATAAAAACATGGTTGGAGTTCCTAGTCTTTGCTTACCTTTGGTCAATAGTATTTGCTAATTCAATCTGCTATAACAAAACCCAAAATCACTACATTAAAAAAAAAAAAATACTGCTTCCCGCCCCCCACAGTATTTATTTAAAAAAAACCCTTTCAGAATACCTTGAGAATACACTCTAAGACAGACTTCAGATTTTAGTTTTTTAGTTTCATCATGCAGTGACATAAATTCTAATTCTGTGATCAATTATAACATTATGATTTTTCTTGTGGTTTGAAATTTCCTAAATTTCCTAGGGGGAGGAATTTAGATAGTAAACAGCTCAAGGTGTAATTTCTTTACTTCTTTTTCCAGTATGATCTTTGCAACTTCTGAGATTATCTCCCTTTTCTAGTTGTCTTTTTTTAATAATTTAACACCGAAATAAGTGTTACTTTTAATGACTGACAGCCGTTAAGGTAGTACTGTTGTTAAAATTATTGCATGAGCTAGAAACTGTTGAGTAATTTTTGTGCTATCCCTTTACTTTCCTTCCATTTAATCATAGTAGGTCACATACCAAAATTTAGTCTTTATTTAAAAGTTTCTCTCTTTGATGCCTGATTTCATTTCAGTATATTGGCTGTTCTCATAATGCAGACAGTTTTGCAGTGCTGTTAAGTCAGAATGGTGATATCTACTGTGTAAAGTATAAATTACTGGCTGATAAAGCAATACTGGTATACCTGTAATCGGTTAATGGATAGGTATTATTCGCATATGTTTCCTGACATAGATCTCCCATCTGAAGCACTGTTTATAACTACCTGTAGTTTCACAGTTTTCATTTCTACAGTGAGACCCCTCATTTTCCATTTTGTCTAATGATACAGTTTAATGCTGGTTTCTAACATGAAATAGCAGTTTAGGAATTTATCTGACCAAAACCACAAGAGCTTTAGTTTCATTGAATTTTGAGGGCTGGTACTTCAAACTTTCATCATCTGTGAGACGTAAAAGATATTGACTAGCATAAATTGTATCTGATTCCCCTATCCTTTCTCTCCTCTTTCCAATGACTGCTGGAAAAGGTTGTAGCAGTAGGCTAGAAGCCAGCAAATATTTGGCGTTATACACATTTTACTTCATCTTTCTTTTTTTTTTTTTTTCCCCTTACTAAAATCAGGTGAAGAAGTTGTAAATCAAGCCTATTAAAATTCCAAGTGTGCAGATCAGTGCAGGGAGTGCAGGCTTTTATTTTTGCTTCATCAGACACCCTATTATTTTACACAGAAGCTTACAGTATTTGGGTAGTCATTTGGAAATACTGTGTGACTTCTAAATTTGTTTCAGTATCACTAGTTGTAAAACTTCTGTCTTGCTCTCCACAGTTTATGTTATTCAAAAACTTTAAACATGTTCTGCTTCCAAAATGCAAAAGACCATGATGCCATTTAAGAATGAACAATAAAAATGTAGTTGAACAGGTAAACGAGCAAAATTTACAGCCCTAATAAACTAGGGAGAACACATCTGAGAGGCTGATACAGTTTTTATGGTATTGCATTAGGAATGTAATACTGTAATCCTTGGAGCAGTTCCTTACCATGAATCAGAACCACAATAAACAAAGACAGAATGCAGTTTTGGTAGTTTTGTGTGCCTTTTAATATTATTTGTTAAATATGAAACTTACAGTGGTCTAGGTAGGCAACAGATGCATAAAGGTACGTTCCTGTTATTAAAAAAAATAATCCTTTATGCATTCTAAAAACCAGATACTGGAGAAAGAAACTATTTTGGATGAGATAGAAGGCTTTAAATCTTTAAACTAGACAGTAAGAAACTTTCTGATCATCTTAGACCTCTACACAAAAAGTATAGTTTGTTAAATCCTCTGAGTCCTTTTTCCATGTATCCAATGACAAATATGATAATGTTGATACTACAAACATTTTCACCGTATTCCTTTATTCGTAATCACTGTACATAACTACAATGACACAAAGATAAATACAAGCAGTTCTTGTTCAGAAACGTAGAGGAAATTAATGAAGAATGAGGAAAAAAGCAATGCAATAGCAACAAAAAAGCAATTTAGGGAAAGTAGATTCATTATAGCAAGCCACACAATTTTATGTATCTTTGTTTTAACAGGATCTGTTCTTTCATCTTACATGTGAATGTGTATTTATACAAAGACAATCCAAAGCATTTATACTAAGCATAGGCTTAGTCTTAGTGAATTTGTTGCTTATACCATTTCTTTTTAAGGATTTCTATTTTCTATTTAAAATTCAAATGCTCTCAAGCATCAAGATGTAAGTCATGTCACATTACTACTAAATCATTTGGTTAGTTACTTACTGTCCTAATTAAAAGGATTAAAAACATAAAAGTTCACTGTTTGTTAAAAGAGAGTTTCAGCTGAGGAAGGTAATGGTGTCAAGTTCAGGAATATTACTTTCCTTCACAAAAGATTGAAGTCCTGTTAGAAAATAACTGTTACAAAAGGTGAATCATAATTAGCTTGTTTGAAAAGTGATGAATCCTAAACAATTTACAAGATTCCTTTCTTTCCCCCTACACATAAAGGGGTAGATGTGTCAATCGGCATCTTTGGGAGTTAATGGCAGCAACAACTTTTTCATTCCCCTGTTGATTAACAGCATGATTTTATTGAAGCAGATGAAGGGAATCTTCAGTAATCCCTGAAGCATCAGGGTAAGCAATAAGTAGAAATCAGGAAAAGCATTCCTTGAGTGGTTTTTGTTGTTGTTGTTGTTTGGTTTTAGTTAGCTTCATTTTGAATTGGTAATTGTAATCCACAATAATTTCTTTTCTCAGATTTTTGTTAACAACTTTGCTGTCATGCCTTAAGCATTCCTGCTTATGAAGTACGGTGTTACCCACATTCCATCCTTTGTGGGACTGTAATCTCTACTATTCATTGTTGCTTCTAACATAGCCATGAAAGCAGCTCAGTTTTCTGCTCAAAACAGTCAGTGGATCCCTGGCTGTTTACGATTGTGTGAACATGGAGTCAACATGGAACGAAGTAGCAAAGCCAAAAAATGCTTGCACAGCTAATGCAGAATTTAGCTTCTGCAGCCTCACCAAGAGCATCGAAGTCCAGACTTGGAAAGTTTGAAGTTTGGGCTGTAGTTGGGTTCTGGACTGTGACAGTTCTTTCACTGCCTTATATTCAGGCTGTGATGTGAGCCCAAAATCTAGACCCAAATTAAGGTAATAGAATATCAGAACAATAAAAGGAGTAAATAGGGCCTGCAATAGTGAACATGCAAGGGTATCATTTGAGTTTGTATTCCTAAGTTAAGTAACTGTACCCCATTTACAGGAACTGATGAGAGGCTCAGATGAGCCAAATATTTGGTGCCCAAATACCTTTTAGTGCTCTGACAGACATTTAGGTACTAAATTCCTTTAAAAATCTGAGGTTTTGGCATAGCCATAGTGATTTGGAGAAGCTTCATATTATTATGTAAAGGCATAAATTTCATTTGTGTTTTCTTTCCCTTTTTAGAAAGTAATGAACTGAATTCAGCAGAGACATTCTCCAAGCCTAACAGTGGTCCAGATATACTGCTCTTCATGTTTGCTAGAATTTAACAACCAGAAAGTATGAACTGAGTGAATCATTACGGAAAGAGTGATGGCTATCAGGACACTAAATTCTTCATTTCTAGGTTACTCTGAAATACATTTGCTTCTTTGTTGAAGAAGTAGTTCAGAATGTAGATTGTATATTGAAGGGGCATATTGAAGGGATTTTATAAGCAGGAAAACCAGTGAGAACCTACTGTAATTGGTCTGTGCTAGCATATTTCCAAGAAACTAGATTAGATATAATTATCTTGGAAGGTTAAGCAACCCTCTTATCCCCATTAGTGTACTTACATAATATACATTTTAATACTATCTCACAGTAAGGCTGCTGGTAAACCATGGGAGATATGCAGATTCCCGATGTTGCCTTTTCTTTCTAAAAGGCTTAGAAGAGATATTGTTATTCCTGGAAATATGGTTTTATTCCTTGTTCTCTCTTTGACATAAATTATTATGGGCAGTTGTAATTCTCCCACTAGCTTGGCCTCAGGTGTTTGGTTATTCTAAAGGAAGGAAAAAGGTGACATGAACAGCTGAGTGTTTTTCCTTCCCTTGGAAAGAAGGTTGTGCAGCTGATGATATCTGATCAATCTACTGGTAGAAATCAGCAGTAGGAGGAGAAGAACCATGATTTTACAAATTTTTTTTTTCTGTAGTGAAGTGAACTTCTTCCCAGTATGACTGGGAGAGGTATTGCATGTGTAAAGTCCCATGCTAATTGTAAAATTTCTGTATGATGTTACCATGTAAACATCATTAGTAAAAGAGCAGATTAAGTTTTGACATTCAAGAAACTCCTCATTAAATCCTGTGAGTACAGTTCTTAGTAGGTGTGTATTAAAAAGAAGGAGAGCATTTTCTCCATGTACTCATCATGCCCCATGAGCGCAATACTGTCAGAAATGTGTGAACTTCTTGAAATGTCTTCCACTGACTCAGTGGAAGATTTTTTTTTTTTTCTGGTTTTATTTGTCTAGGTTTTAACACTGGCACTTTTAGTGATCTGACAAACACAAGGAATTTGCAAGTGCTGTCTCCATTTGTTTCAGCTTTCTTGCTAGGTTTTAATCTATTGAGAAGCTTTTGTTTCTGTGGTTTTTTTCATGTCTGAATCATTTAGATGATGGTGTAAAAAATAAGAGTACAAGAACCACTACCTGGCACTGAAATAAAAAATGGCATTCAGGTTTGGAAATGTTTTGTTTCTGTTGTACTTTTTAGACTACATATTTTCCTGACATTCTGCTTCATGCTTACAGATACGGCCAATGGTCAAAATAGTGATAAAGAGGCTATTAGGATGAATTGTGTCGGTCTGATGAGGACGGACTAATAAAACCTGTTTTGATTTAAAAAGCAGCAACAAGAAAACCCACAACCACAAAAAAAACACCCAAATTGGCTACCTTTTGTTGTTAGCACATTTCACTAATTCCACAACACCTTTGAGTGCCTATGTGAAAAGCAGTTCTTGGACATGCAGTCTTCCACGATGGGTTCTTCCAGTATGTATTCACCAGCTTAAAGATGGTTTCCTCCCCCGCTAAGCTCTGTGCAAGCTGAAGTTATTTCGAGCAGTCTGGATTGGCAGAGGGTAATTCATTAATATTAATGCCTTTACAACTTCTGCATTTACAACTTAATGGGTCCTTCTGGGGAGAAGTGCTGAAATCCAGGATCTTGATTATACCATGATAATCTTGGCCTTTGTATCCATTATGGAATACTTATGCTTATGTAAGAAGCAACCAAATTCTTGCAGAGCTGGACTGAACCTTTAAAACTAGCTTTCTTTCTGTACTTCTCTGATAGATCGTAGTATAGACATATACTATTGATAGCAATAGTTATTGATAGTACTAAAAAATATAGAATTGTGTCATGTCTCTATAGGAGATTTGTATCATGTCTCTAACTTTGCTGAGAAGGGTTGCCCTCTTCAGATATACAGAATTGTACAAAAGTTAACAAAACATTACGTGAGTCAACATAAGTAATCCTCAAATGGGATTGCGTATTTTTTCAGTTTGTCTAATTTCAGTGTAAGGTCTGTGGGACCTTTTGTTTGGCAAAACAGTGGGGTTTGTATTTAATTCCAAGTTGTGGCTTTTAAGGAAAACACTCCTTGTTTTGAAAGAGATGTTCAGATATTACAGTGGATCAATGTTTGCTGTGTTTGGAGATACTGCATTTATTGCTTCAGAATACAATACATTTTGTGTGTGTTTGAAGCTCTCAGAAGACATTTCAAATAAAACTTTTGGGACACTGCTGCAAGGAGTTTATGTGAATATTTCTTCCTTTGATTTCAGTATTTGCTTTGCTTTTACAACATTATATTTAAAAATAGAGAAGTTATGTTTTGGTTGGTAGTTCCCCTGTTTCATAGGGGGTGAAGATATTCTCCATGATCAGAATACCGTGATATTCTCCATTTAGATCAGAAACAATGTAAGACACAATCTTAAGAAAATAAGACGTTTACAAATGCATCTGTTTTTTATGAGGGTTTGGGGTTTTTTGAAGGGCAGGATGGAGATGTCAAAGACATTGGGCATTTTAAGTAGTATTTTTGGTAGTTTTGAATAATAATACAATTAATTATTTATTTCTGGAGGACTACATTTTTAGAAGAGGAGGGAGATATTATGTGAAAGGTTAACATGATCCAAAGACTTTTTGAATAATGAACTTGTGCTTTTGAAGAGTTTATTTGTAGCCATGTTTTGCTTTGTGTTTGAATGAATAAGCTATATAGCAATTATAGTGGTAATAATTTTGTTACCTATGATTTTTTTGTCATCTTCAATTCCCTGCCATTGGTATTCATGACTGTGTGAAAGCAACATGGAATTTTCCTATCTTAAATATAGAACATACAAAACAACATACAGAAATATCTGAAAATATTTTTCTGAATAGTTAAAAACAGTTTAAAGTACTTGCTGTGCTTCTCAGTCAATTGCTTACCTTTTACTATGAGGTCAGTATTGATTGTGACAACTTTATGTAGGTATATGCAAACAGATGCACGAGTCCAGCCTCAGAGTGTCCCTAGAATTGTTCCTACATATATAGGGATGACTGCATTGATATATTTCCCATAGTGTTTTCCAGTCTGTAGTTGCCCCCTCCCTTACCTGTTACCTGTGATGCAATCATCTATCACACAGTAATTTACTGTCATTTCACCAATCTCTCATTTCAGCCCCAAGTTTTGTTTTATTGTACTGTAAGCTTATGTGGAGGGCCACTGAGTTTTGCACTTGAAGTTCCTTGGTTTTTTTAATTCCTGTTTAATGACTTTTAGTTGCACAGTTAAAACAGAAGACAATACAAAGACATAGGCTTGATTCTGGTCTTTTTGTGCAGTTAATATTTATTTACTAAATTCCAGATGCTTTCATCTGTGTGAAAAATGGTAGAATTGCAAAGGTATGAAGAGAGAGCATTCTGTAATGTGTTGGGTTTTTTGGATAATACATGAGAAGACAGGAGCTTCTTTTCAAACCCTAGGCTGATTTGTTAGCATTTGCATTTGGAAAAAATTACATAGTATTCAACATTTCATAGCAAACTGAAAAGAAACGCTGAGCCTGCAGCACCATTTTTATTGCCACTAATCAGAAACAAATCATAGTATAACTAAACTTTGTACTACTTAACTATTTGCTTTGTGATACTTAACTGAGCAACTTTGCCATCTGAATGTTTTCAGTAGTGGAATATCTCAAGAGGAGTAAGTAAGAGTTTTTAAAAAAAGGTCACTTTCACTATAGGATTGGCTTGCTGCTGTCAGCATGCCAAATTTGCAACCAGATTGCAAGTTGTGGAGTGCATTACAGATCCTATTTTCAGCAATGTTCATCTACTGCTGTGAAAGTATTAAATAAATCCTGTATGGAGAGTAAGAGAGGAAAACCACGGAAGTGAAAAAGCACACACCTCTTCAGTTTTGGACTAGTCAATTTTTGTATCTTTCTTCCTCAGTTTCCTGTCTTCTCCATTCCTTACAAAATGTTGGGTAACACATATTCACACAGAACATGCTATAAATTTTTATCAATCTGTGAATCATTGAAGTATTAAACTACACTGATAACTCTACTATTTATAAAAATTTGCCTTACAGAAGTGGCTAGCCTGTTGCTAAAAGTGCCTGGAAAACAGGTTTCTCATAAGCTCTGATTATGGTTTTTCTTACTCCAAACCGTCATCTCACTGTGCGCTAACAGAAATGTTACATCTTTTTTTCCTTTTGTCGTTGTGCTGTGCCCACCCAGAAGTTTGGGTTTCGTTCCTCCTAACGTATATGTGGTCATAGTCATGAGTGTAAGGAAGAACATAGTCAGCATATGCAACAAGGGAGAAATAGATCTGCTCATATATACTGTTCCTTACCATTCCTAATTCTTTTACAGCTGGGTCTCTTGGCAAAGTATTTATTTTCCAGGCCAGATTTCAACTTGCTCTTCATTTCAGATCTAAGTTTCTCCTCACCAAAGATGTGCTTTCCTGCCGAATCTCACCCTGCCTCTGTTGGCTTTGAACTTGTTCAAAAATATGCCGCAAGAAAATGTATTTCACTACTTCAGGGTTTTAAAACTTGAGTTAAAGGATTTCAAGCGAATGCTGGGTAGAAATTGAGTATCAGCTCAAAAGGTAGATATTTCAGATAATCAAGACTGCCTCAAAGAGGAAGACATTTACAGTTAAATGCTTTCTAAATTGTAGCTTTAGCTAATAATTTTGTTACAATACTGTCTGAATCATCACACAAGAGGTGTTATATTTTAGTGTGTTTAAATTAGAGTAGCTGGATAGAATGTTGATTTCTGATCTTTCATTTTTTTCAGAGACTGTCAATATTACAACACGTAAGGTTGATGCTTCTTCTAATATTTAGAATGTTATGCCAGTGCTATGCCTTCTGCTGTGTATTTTCTTCCAGTCCTTTTATGAAGAGACGTTTACCATACTTCAGGCAAACTAGGTTTGCTGAGTCTTGTGGTTATAGTGGAGAGAATATGGAAGTCTTTGCTCAGAAGTGTGTTCAGGCAAGAGATTTAGCATTGTCCCGTTGTGATACAAGTTCCTTTGAATTCTTTAATATGAATTACATAAATACAATTTTTTACTTTGTTAAAATCCTTGATTATTCAAATATTGTTCAAATGAGGCAAAGAGCTAATGATTTACACTATAGGAGAGAGGCCAAGTACCTTTTTTTAATCAGCATTATCTATTTTCGATATCTGAGAGAAGGAAGGTGTGTCAAATGAGAGGCTATCAAGACAACTTATTAATTTCTAACTTATGTTAATAGAAATGGCAATTCATACAAAAAGGAATGTAATTGTTTCACCCTAGAAAAGATTTTTGTGTTAGAAAATAATTTTTTCTTAATATGAGCTGAAATCAAGTTTAACAACAGGGGAAGGTACATTTATATCAGCATATTAGTCTGTTGTTTGGTTTTTTTGGTGTTTTTTTTGTTTTGTTTTGTTTCCATACCAAACCCTAATCTCTGATACTAGATGTCTCTTAAAGTTATTGAATGAAGCTAGAGACTGTTCAGCTTGGTTACTGAATTTATTTCTCCTGCTAAGCTGAGAAATTTCTTGACAAACTTTATTATGTGGGTTTTTTGGGTTTTTTTTTGTTTTGTTTTGTTTTTTTAAATTTCTGGAGCAGATTTTTGTCTTCTATGTGACACACAAATTGTAGGATGTGGTAGAGGTGATGAAGTTTACACTTTCCATAGCCTTCAAAACTTGTTGTAAAATCACCAGCTGTGTTCCCATGGGTTTATCACTCAAATGCCCTGCTCACATGATCCTTGGAATTTGGGGAACGACAGATTTCATTGAGTCAGTTCTTGAACCAAATAATATAGTTTTGCTTAATTAGGTGAAACATAATCTTGAAATATGAGATATCTATTTTTTTCAAACTCTTAGAAACCCTTCTTAAATGCATAAGCCCATATGTTCCTCATGCTGTGCAAAACTGTTCAGAGGGAGCAAAGCCATTTAAAAATTCAGAGATCTAGTGGAACTAGATAGCTGAGGAAGATGCATAATATTAAGGGTTTGCACCAAGATTTCAATCTAGAATTAAAGATTAGTGGAAATTCAAAGCCACAAAACTTTAAATTTCTATTGGTGACTGGAGGATTCCTGAAAGCTCAGGTCAGATCTCTTAATGACACGTTGCAAAGTGGCAAGGAAAAAGCTGTTGGGCAAAATGAAACTGCAACTCTACCGGCCCCCCTTTAGGCTTTGTAAATTATGTACAGGACTGCTTTAGCCTCCTGAATATGGTAGGAGTGGAAAGATATGACTATTATTGTGAGGCAGCTTTTCTTCTCCTTCCTTGCAGTATAAAATAATGTATGTTGCAGAGGTAAAAAACAAAATAACATCACATATCTAAGAAAGACCTCACAAATAAAGTTTATGGATGTCATGAGTTTAAAATGAATGCTTTAACATTAATGAAAATGCCATTAAAGGATAAATGTTAATATATTTTTTCCAATAAAAGAGCCAAAGAGAGAGAATACTTGAGGGAGGAAATTTTCCTTCCTAATTCTTGCTCGATCCAGTCCCAGTAAAGGTCGCTCATTGCATAAATCCTGGAGAAGTACTTATTAGAAGCATTTTCCCTTAAAAGGTGTACAGGAGTGGAAAGAGGTAGGTACCTATATTTCACAAGAATCAGAAAAATAAAAGAAGCTTAATTCTGAGCTGTCACCTAAATGATTTTTTTGGAGTTGTAAAACTAATTTACATAAACTTTGGCAAGTAGCAATCAGTTTTCCGTTGTCTGGAATAATGGAAAACTGGAATAATACATCACCAGGGCATAACGGAATTTGACCTGCAGAGAACTAATAATCGCATCTTCACTCAAACAGATTCATACAGGAATGCTTGGGCATCCTTTCTCAAAATTTTCTGGTGCCTCAAGCGTCAGATAAGTTTTGCTCAGGTGCAGTGTGGCCTCAGCTGGCTTCATGTGTTCATGCTGTAGCTTTGCTAGCAAACCTTTGCACTGTGGCTCCTGGGAAGGGCAATGCTCAGGTGGCTTTTGAGAAGTCAGCTTGGATGCGGACTTGCTTAATAGCCGTTTCACACCTAAACTGCTTCTAGGCCTGTAACCCATATGGCTCCAGTCATGTCATATGTCAGCAAAAGTAAGTGTTCAGAGCCAGGCTGTCTCTGCACAAAGATCAACTCTGTGACTGCGTCAGAGGCACGACTAATTTGTAACCTGCGTGGTTAATGGCGTGTGGATAATGGAGAGTTTTCTGTGTGTTTATTAATGCTATAGTAAAACCTATGAGGAAATTAAAATTCATGTTTTGAAGAAGGATCTGGACATTACAGTAAACATGTTTTTCATGGTCTGTTTTTTTCTCCTCTCTGTTAAGGGGTTATTTTCCACTGGGTATGAAGTAATGCAAGGAAAAGCAGTGTGTGACCCCAGAACTAATGAGGTTATAGTGCACCTATAGGCTGTTATAATTTTGGTGGTTTTTTCGACTTATTGTTTGATTTGTCAGCTTCAGTGACTTCCTTCAAGTGAAAATTCCTAATTTTCAAAATTGGAAGACCCTAGTGTAAAACCTTGAAGTTGTCTTCTTTTCACAATAGAAATAGCTCATTTATTCCTGCCTACTGTTGCTTAACTGAGACGTGTTTTTGTCCAACACAGAATTTTGCCTACTGCTCATGATTACTTATTTATATACCTTTTTCAGGAAGCTATGTCCTAAAGTTCTTTGAGAGTCAAGGTAAACAGTAATTTCTATTCTTTGTTCATTATACTGTTGACTTTCCACCAAGAACTGTAAGGGGTTAAAGAAGCAGGATTTACCTTATTAGGATTGTACTCATTCTTTCCTATTACCTCATAGTTATCTGTTTTGTTTTAGATTTAGCTCATTCTGAAGTTGCCTAGCTTAATAGTTCTGAAGACTGGTGTTTTTTCTAAAGGTAGTCACAGCATGTATTGCTTAGGCAACCTCCAGTTCTTATGTGAAGGCAAAGAGTCGAGGCTAGGTTTCATGTCTGTGTGAGTACTAACTGATCAAAACCACACCATGCAATAGTCCAGAATAACTTAAAATTTACTTGTGGCTTTTGTTTGTTGTGAATATAGTTATGCTTCACTATTAGCAAACTGTCAAGCAAAGCTATTTCGTATGTTCAAAACTAATTAAACCAATTTTCTGTTAAACTGAGATTCCCCATTATAAAACAAACAGTAAGCATGGTTAATGGATAACTTAATTTATGCTTGTTGGAAGCTAGATTTTGCAATATAAATATTTAGATATACTGGATCTTCAGAATTAGGTTAAGTGTATGTCTGAAATTTAGATTTGTGACAACAATAGCTCTGTGATGACTTATTGTACAATGTTTTTATCATAATTATTTCATTAGCAATGTGTAGTTCATCAATTCTGAATATATGATTAGTTCAAAATCTACTAGAGAGGTCTTTGGTGATAACTATGGGTAATTTCTGTAAGTAGCTTAGAAATGTTTAAAAGATCCTAATAGATTTCCCTCCAAGAACTACTGTTCTTAACTAAACAATCACAAAACAGAAGGATAGAGAAACAGCAAAGTCGTCAGTGGGGCACAGTTACTGAGAATAAGAGTCTACCTGTCTTGCTTGTCACCTACCAAGCAGTCTTGGTTTGGTTCTGGCTAATTGACACAAATCAGAAGATTGACCTGCTGCTTCATTTTGAGAAGAATATTTAACATATTTACATGCTGCTCGATGAATGAAGGCAAAAAAATTAATTATTCTGTACAAATATAGACTGAATGATGAGTCTAAACTCTTAGCAGGGAGTTTAAATTGATGCCGTGCTGGGAATGCTACTGATTGTTTCCTGTTAGTTCTTTATCTTGAAAGAAAAAGATTTAAATTTTGGAACCCAGAATTCCCACTACTATAAATGAATTACTTTATGATAGAAATTTTATTTCAAATATCTTTCTTCCTAAAAGGAGGGACAAAAATGAGTGAGCATAAAATATTTCATGTTTTGGATAGTCGACTGTTTAGTAGAACTATTTTGTTCTACTGCTGTATGTTTTACACTGTAAGCTTGTGATAGCTTTCTGCTGACCTGATAAATTGCCTGGACCGATTAGTGGTTGTCAATAAAGTATATTTGTATAGTGTCATCTTAACATTTAATTAGATTTATATAATCAGCATCCCCTGACATTACTGTGGTAACTATACTGGAGGAGACCCTAATTAGTAAACTCCCATAGTGTTTAAAGGGTGCGCTTGACATTTTTCTTCTCTGTACATTTTGATTATTTTACCAGTCTCTGAATGTGAAAAATGTACATTCTAGTACTTTTTTTTTTTTTCTTCAGTGTGGGAGCAGTTAGTGGTAAGCAAAGAAAATGTGTAATTTTCACACTTTTGATACCATGCCTCTTCGTACTGGTACTGAGCTTACATGAAGCAAAACATATTTTAATTCCCAGTGTTGTTTCTATTTCAGGACTTTTTTGATACTCTTGTAACTTTAAGGATGATATAGTGCCTTCTGTAAAACTGTAAAAAGTATTCCTTCTGTAGTAAAGCTACTGCTCCACCGAAAAGCAAATTTGAGCTGGCACCTTCATTCTACAGTGCCACTCATGTGGGCTTTTTACTTGGTGGGAAAAGAACTTTCTGGGATGAAATTTTGCATATACGGTGACAGAAGGATGTATTTCTTTCTGTCTTATGATGGAACTTTCATTTAAATGTCATTTGAAACAAAAAGCAAAAATAAAAACTGTTTTGCTTGATGGTGTGATATAGATACCAGGTAGAGGTATATTCTTAGTGAAAATGTTTTTTCTATTGCAGTGCAGGAAATGTAAGACATACAAAATGCATAATATTAATCTGTATTAACAGCATCTGTTAACACTCTAAGCAAACTGCAGTCCCATGGGTTGTCAGTAAAGACTTAAGTAAATATATACACAGGGTATCAATATATTCTGTGTCTGAGAATAGTCTGTCCCTTCCTGAGGACACCATGTTGTAGCGCTTTGTTGGCACAGATAAATGGGTTGTAATGCTAAACATACTGGCACGTCTCCTCTGTCAGCCTGGGGAGGTCCTGATCCTTTAAAATGTGACATAGCTTCAGCAAGGACACAAGATTAACAGACTGTCCTTCACTTCTTAACTCAACCGTAAAGATTTGCAAAGTGGATTAATGAGCCTTTAAACATGCCCATGGAAGTTCAGCTATAAGAAAGTGTGCAAAGACCACTGTCATGTTGGGCTCTAAGATTCCTATTCCTGCTGCTTTGCTTTATTACATGCTCTGTGCACGTTTCATTTTCCCATTTTTCACATCACAAATGAGCATGTTTGACCCCACTGAGTATCTTGTCTGCGGTTTTCTATTTGTCTTTCGCTTATTCCTATCTACTTCCACCTGATTATCAGGGGTCTGACATGGACTTACCCCAGATATTGCAAAAGCTGAGGGAGGGGCTGGGATCTTCATTTTGTGCTTGGAGTCTTTTAAAATAAGTACTTCAGTAGCAATAACAAGCCAGCCTGTATGTAAGTATTTTCACCAGCGCATTTCTTTTTCCCCTCAAGACTTCTTGAAATGCTCCCTAGTTTTGTGGGAGGCTGGCCTGCAGTTAAATACAACTTTTAGTTTCAAGGTTAGTTTCTTTATGTTTAGCTTTCTAAATAAGTATTTAAGTTGAATATAGGCCAACTACCTACATGTGCTTTTGCATTAATCTCTGTTTTCCATTATTGCCTGAGGCAAACTTGTTTTCTGTGGAGCTGTATACAGAGAAAGACTCCTTAATAAAATTTTATCTGTTGAGCTAGTACTTAGCAAGTGTGTTCTCAGTCCACTCATACATTTGAAGAAGAGAGAATGGAATGACATTGGGAAATGGTGTACTTACAAGTCTCAATGAGCTAATTAGGGTAGCATGGCATCTATTTCAAAACTGTACATAAGTCTCCTGATAATAAGCTGTGTGAAGCTTAAGGAGGTCTCACACCACTGTGCAATAGTTCTGATGAGGGCAAGGCTTATGACTTAGCCATGGAGCTGCTCTTCGGTACAGCAGTTACACAGCTTTTGGAACGGGACCTTTGTAAAGGACAGCACCGTGTTACGTAGCTGTGCCGGGTCACATCCCACAACTGCCATGAGCATCCCTGCGCCACGCTGTACTGCGTACTGTTGGCTCAACTTCAGCGCCAGTGTTCAGTATAGCCTAAAAAGAAGCAGTATGCATGGTAGCAAAGTCGGAGGAGGTTGTAACTGCAAGATGACATATTTCAGGGGATTGTCAGAGGCAGAGACCAAACCTTCTGGGTGGCACAGGATGAGACTTGGCTGCCTGAGCTGCTGCTACACCACAGCCATGGCAGAGTTGTAAATCTTTCTGTGTTCAGTCACTAAAGAGAGCCAGGGAGCAATGCTGTGCCATCAAGGATTGTGTTTGTCTTCTGCTGTACACTCAAGATCTCAGTTTTATAATTTCACATTTTGTCAGTATTCTGGTACTCTTTCCTTGAGGTTCTTTGGAAATACTTGCAAGAGGGTGGATACCTATTTTGTGCTTAGTGTTATTTTGAAATAGAAGAGAGAAAGCGATGCTGTGCCTAGTTTTACACTTTGATTAGCGAACACGGCAAATACTACATATTTGGTTTTTTTTTTTTTTTAATTACTTGTGAAGAATGGCATATTATAGATGTGACATGCATATGATCTGCATGAATCTTAGCTCACTGACAGCCATGAGAATTGTGGTTTTGATAACTGCATGTCCTGCATTGTTTTCATCTCACAAAGAAGCAAACGCCAATATTCTCTATGGAAAAGAATTAGTAAATCATTATGGTCTAGTATTATAATGTTTTTATTTTTGCTCAGCTGTCAGTAACATTAGTCATTTGCCTTCATGTTCCATTAGATAATTTTATAAAACTTGTTGGATTGGTTTCTGGCTGCATTTAGCTTATTTTTATTTTTAATAAATAATGTTTGTAAGGAATTTACTCCTAATTAGCGAGCAGTATGGACATATGCACCAATACAAATTTGTAGGTATCCTGTGAATGATGAACAGTCATGAAATAGTTTATTATTTGAATGCTTGTTGATATAAAATTCAAAGTCACCTCTGGAAACTGAGGTGCAGCTATTTTCTTGTTAACAACTACAGAACTGAAATTAGTTAGAAGAGGAAATTTGATATTCTATTGGAAGGTACTTGTTAAAACACTTATTAAAGTTAAGTTGTATGCATTATACTAAAGAAAATTCTGTAAAATATTTTGAAGAAGGCTTATGTTATCATCAAGGATTAACTGGGTACACTACCTAATAAGTTGATATAAGAGCCAAATTATGTTTGATGAAAACTTGTAACAGATCTGCTGAAGGCAGAAAATTTGGATGCCTTATTAATAAAGATTAAATAAACCCATGAAAAAGTCATTACCACTAAACTAACTGAAATATACTATTGCAAGTAATCCTTTTTCATAGCCCCCCCTCCTGATATGTATTATGAAAATCATGACTTAAGATCTGACCTCTGCTTGGAGGAAATCATGACAGATGGCCTATTCAGGGTTTTTCAGGATAAACGGATTCCAGTTATTTAAGTTATAAATAATTACTGGCCTAGTGGCCTAGTGCTGCAGTTACTGGTAACAGCTTAAATAACTAGTCCCTTACATAAATAAAGTATATGTTAACCTAAAAGCTAATAATTATGTGAATAAACTTTTGAATAATATTACTCTGATAATTTTTTGACTGCAATTTCCAGGAAACAAATAAAAAAGTAGGCCTTAGAAGCGAATGCATAGGTACAAAAGTATGACTCAAATAGCTGAAATAATACTTTATTGAAGTGGGGTTCTCATTAGACAATAATAATTATGGTGGCATAATTATTGGAAGCAATTATTCTTGTCACTGGCTGCTGTCAAAAAGTAAATCAGGAAGTACTTGGAGAAATTGAGTAGGGAAAAAAAAAGTTGAAGGATTATGTAGCCCTTCTAGTTTTTATGTTTGTAGTTAACTTAATGAAATAAATAGAAGAGCTTTGCTGAAAAGATAATAAATCTGGAGAGGTGCCAGAAGATTGGGTAAATATCAGTATGGCACTCTAAACTGAAATTAATGGGATTCTTAAGAGTGTGTTCAAATAGTTTCAAATTAAGCCTGAACCTAATTTATTATAGGACTTTTTAAACAATGAGACAAAACATAAAAACCTAAATAATATGAAAGAAATATCACTTTAAAGTGTTAACCTACTACTCACCATTTGATGAGCATTTATTTAATGGTAATGCTTTTATACTATGGTTGTTTGGGAAATAAAGCACAAAGAGTAAAAAACAATAATGAAACATACTTTACATTAACCACCTATTTAAGCACTGTGAATTAAAAAAAAAAAAAATCGACAATAATACAAACCCACATTCTCTCTCATTCTTAAAAAGTCAGCAGAGAATACATGCTGGGTGTAATGGACTTAATTATTATTAAAAAAAGAAAGTTTTGTTTCATCTTGTTTCTATATAGAAAATGAACCTGCTGGAACAGGTGAGAATTTCACAGAAGTGTTTCTGTTAATTTAGTTGGGGTGCAGTGATTACAGTCCTGTCATTCTGATGTTACTCATCCTAAAAGAGATTCTGAAAACTATCTGAAATTAGGTAAGAAAAATTTAAGAGACCAGCAACGACAAGGTAGCATTGGCCTTCTGGTATAGCCTGTCCTGCAATAGAGTTGTTATAGATAGCATTATGGAGAGCGATAGTATCTAAGCAACAGGATATGCCTTTCTTTCCAGCAGTGATGACCATCATCTAGTGTAGGTGCTATATGACTGACCTATCACAGGAGCAGTATCTGAACAGGTCACAAGCATGAGGTTTCTGTGTTTAGGGTTGTCAAAGGAGTATGGTTATGACTGCTCAGAACATTGTATTTGACAGAAGAACTTCTGTTAAAAATACTTCTCTGACAAAGGGGTGATACTTCTTCTGCTGGACCAAGCATAGTCTTAGCACACTTTGGCGTGTGTACTTCTGGCACCTCAATGACATGTGATTTAATGGGATTTTCCCTCTGTTCTTAAATACTCATTTAAATTCAGTATTAATTATCCATGCTTTGAAACAGGGGTGTTTAGTGGTTAAATTATGTCTTTCAGACATCTAACCTTTATTGGATTAAAAAAACCCCTACTTCTGTCTTCATCTTCATATTTTACTTCAATAGCGAGCTCTGTGTCATTCAAAGTGGGTTATATCTTACACCATAAATATACCCTTCTTCTCTAAGTAAACCACGTAAGAATGAGAAAAAGCTTTGCGATAAAGACTTTTCCTTTTACATATGCAGAACAAAGTCTGTTAAAGACTTACTTTAGCTTCTTAGGCCCTGTGTGTTTGGGTAACTGCATGCATAACTTTGAGTTAGTTAATGCTTTACCTTCTTGTGGATTTTTTGCATGTTACACTTTCTGCTGTTTCTATGGCTTCCTTGAAAAATTTCCATGTGCCAAGTGCTCAGTGTGGTTTTAACACGTGCACTTACTAGTCCTGCCTTTATTATTGATCGAAGCTTTGGTTTAAGCTGCTTGGCAATCGTGTATGGTTAAATATATGCAAACTCACAAAGCAAAAACATGTACTTTGTTCTTGTTCTCAAATCTATGTTTGTTTCAAGACTATTCGCCTTTCTACTTGGGAGTCTGATGCATCTGCAATTTACATGGAGAGGTCCTGAGGGAAGGATTAGGCACCCTTTTGTCCCTCACCTGTAGGCAGGAATGTGCCAGGAGCACATACTGTTGCATTGTTTTTGAAAGCTCTGAGGACAATTCAATGGAGACATCTAACCTTGGATGAGCAAAGCATTCCCAAGAAGAGTAGCTGTGATATTAAGAACACGAGCCTTTTAGAAAACAAAGTCACGTTTGATGATGGTATAGAGGTTGCTTATTAAAATAGTTTGAAAAAAAAGAATTAAACTCTGCATAGGAAAATACAGATTTGGCAGTATCTACATGTGTAAAGATTATTTTTTTTTAAATATCAAATCAGTAGCCATAAATATACATTTCTTCTAATTTCTCAACATTTTCTTCTTGCAGCCTTCACAAATGCAAAGAGGTAGAATTACAATGCTAAAGATTTACCATGGGAAAAAAAAAAACCTGTCATGGTTTCTCTAAAGAGCCTTGAGTGATTTAAAATTGCTTTCTGCTTTACACAAGAGATACTTTTCATTTGGGGGGGGGGGGGGGGGAGTGT